>JAMKCH010048140.1:0-11115 GCA_023653785.1 Ophioderma brevispina
GATTAGGTGTAGAAACAGTGGAAAAATTCCATGAAAAAGTTCTTCAGTTGATGAATGACTATATCCCTTCATAAAATGACATCTAGCCGCTATAAAAAATTTTTTTTTACCTTGGTTTGACCGATCCTAAGGAGGTTAATGTCGAAGGAAACAAAGACTTTACAATATAGCCAAAGTCTTCTGGTAGGAAATCAGCCTGGGAAAATTATAATGCCATGAGAAATAGGGTTCGCAATTGCTTGCGTAATGCCAGGGAAACTTACATCAGCAATAAATTGGGACCAGCACTTCAAGACAACCCCAAAGTCTTTTGGAGCTACATTATAAGAGCTTAAGGCGTGAAGACATGGGGGTTGCTGACCTGGAGGTGTGTATGGCAGATTGGTGAGTTATAGTAATACAAAGTCGGACACTTGCAAAGCGTCTTCACCTATGAGAGTCCAGGGGAGTTACCAACCCTTGATGAAAGTCCTTACAAACCAATCTCAGATTTCAATCATCGACAATGATGGTGTAGTTAAACAGCTGAAGCAACTGAATGCGAATAAAGCCGGGACCAAGATGAATTCCACCATGGTTTCCATAACAGTTTGCAGCATCACATATCTCCATTTGACATACATTTTCCAGACATCAATCACTCACAGGGCAAATTCCATCACTGTTAAAGTTGCTAAACAACAAACACCAGTTTTTTAAAAGGGGAAAGATCAGATGCTGCAAATTACAGACCATATCCTTGACTGGTTGCCAAGCAAGATAACTCAAGCTATATTTGCCAGTCCATATCATGAGTACTGTCGAAAGTCCATCTGAGCGAAAACCACATGGCTTAGGCAGAAGAAGTCTACCTGAAACTCATCTATCCTCACAGTCAACACATAGCTATGGAACTTGACAAAGGTAACTTTGGTTGACACTGCAGTCTTGGACTTCACTAAAGTCCAAACTCGACCTGACCAGACAATACTGATTCATAAACTGGCATGACAGGGCAGATAGCAGATTGGGTACAGGATTTCCTATCCTAACAGAACGCACACAGAGATGATCAGTGACGAAGTGTAGCACAATCAGCCCAGTTCTCTCAGGAGTACATCAGGGTACAGTCCTTGGCCCGATAATTTTCTGTTTAGTGAAGATCTGGCAAACCGACTGATCATCCAAATTTACGGCTGTTCGCAGACGACTGCCTGCTGTATGCCCCATTCAAATCGAAACGAGCCATCTACTAACCTGCAGATGACTTAACCAAACTTGAAGAATGGCAAATACTTGGTTTATGACTTAATCCGAAGAAGTCGTGTTACCCATGACCATTGATGAGGACCCCTCCGCATCTAATTACAATTTTTGTGGGTGTCACATCTGGAGCAGTGATCCCATCCATACCTCTGGTGTTTAACAACAACCTAACTTGGAATGATCACATCTTCGAAACCTGTAAGAACGCCCAGAGGTTATTGGCTTCTTCGCCGAAACCTATTGGGATGTCCGCAAATGTTAAAATCCTGCATATTCAACCTTAGTAAAACTCCGGGTGTCCGCAAAAAGGAAGCCCCTCAAAGCGCACTCTATTCAAGCTAAAATAAGAGTAAACATAACAAATAATACATATCTGAAAAGTGCATTTCATTAGGTTCCGACACTGAAAATAGTTCCAAAAGGAGACATATTAACCGAGTTTATGGTCGATTGAAATTTGTACCCCACTTTTCATTTTTATCCACGGATGTTACTGTTTCGTAGTCTTTGAAGCATCACAATCTCCAAAGCTCATTCTTTTGTTTATGGTTTCTTTTTTTTTTGCGACAAAGTCCAGTTCTGATATTGAAAAGTTAGTTTCAATTAGTAGAATTCATTATCTTCCTCATTCTTCTTTACTGCACTGTTAAGCCAATTCTCTCACCCGAGGCCTTGCAACTCAGCAAACCCAAGACCATCAGCTCTGTTTTCTGTTCCGCCTTGCGAATCGATGCGCAAAAAAGAGAGCTGGGCATCACTCTGGATGGGGGGAAGCTGTCACATGACCCAACACGAAGTACCTTTGGCGTCACAATGGACCGCAGCCTTACTTTCAAATCAACATACCAATGCAGTCGCTGCCAAGACGCATTCTCGGGTCAACCCCCTCCCTCAGAAGGCCTCGCAGGAACTGATGGGTGCATCCTTTCACACCTTACTACTCAACTGTTGCCTTGGCATACTCCCACCGCTGAATACGGGCTGCACCATTATGGAGTCCACAGCGTACATTCACACAGATTATGTCGTTCTGATGATGCACATAGACTTGTTTGGTGGTTGCTTTGGCGACCCTGTAGAATACCTTCCATTCGTCTGGGCAGTAGCGCCTTCCAACCTTGGGAGGAGCCTTCGGGCGATCAGGCTCGCCAGAAATGTGATGAACCTGATGGCCTTGTCCCACCACCAACCATGACCCTTTGAGGATCATAGAATTCCACGGAAGCACTTGCTACCCAACCATGACACTGCAGTCACACTATCCCTATCGATCATCCTGGATCAATGACAGATGGTATGAGTGGTGGTCATCCTCTACTTTGAAACTAAAGCGGTTTGTGACAGCCCGTCTGGCAATCCCAGATGCTGTGACCCTTGATGGGAAAGCATGGGTCAACCAACTACTCATAACTGGCGTTGGTCGTACAAAGAACTTCCTTCTCGCGGGATCGGAGTGGAGCCTTCGCCGGGCTGCGATTGTGGAGAGTCCACACACCATTAGCCACGTCATGACTGTGAGGTCTCGATTCCCCGAGAGGAATTCCGTGCCTGATCAACCTGGATGATGAAACTAATCAGCTGGTTAAAGACGGATCTTCGACTGTGATTTTGGACTTGCAACGAACGAACGAACTTTACTGCGCTTGCTCTCTGCCCCCCCCCACCGCACCCCACCCCCACTTGGGGGAACTTGGCAGCCTCTAAAACGGATGCAGGCATGCGTTCTCTTTTCCATTTCACTAATCCCACTTCTAATCATGCTTGTCCGTTGGATGCTTGCAAAAGCCAGTGGTTATGGTTTGCGAGATCCCCATGTTTTGACTCCTCTATATTTCGCCCTAGGGGAAACATTAAAGATTGAAGTGTATGCACAGGAATCACCAGCAAACTTGCCAGAACTGCGCAAGAAAAACCACTGCCTTTGCAAGCATCCGACGACAAGAATGACTAGAAAGTCGATTATTGAAATTGGAAAAGAGAGTGCCAGCCTACATCTGTCTTCATTGTCTTAGAGGCAGCATATGGGGGTGGGGGCCCAGAGCAACGCAGTAAAGAAAATGATGCAGAGATCTTGGAATTTTCTAAATATTAAACTAACCTTTTCAATACACACTATCGTTTGTCGCAAAACAAAAGAAACATAACGAAACAAAGTTTTCTGATTTATATTAAAAAAAAAAAAAAAAAAAACAAAAAATATTGTCCTAAGACAGCTCAGACAGTAACAATCCTTGGATAAAATGAAAAGTGTACAAATTTTCAATTCGACCATACTCGGTCAATATGTGTCCTTTTTGGAAGATTTTTTCAGTTCGGAAACCTAATGAAATGCACTTTTCAGCTATGTATTAATTTGTATGGTTTTCCGCTTTTTTTTGTTAAATAGAGGGCGCTTTGATGGTTTCCTTTTTTTGAGACACCCGGTATCTTTGCAGTTGCGAGTGTTGTTTGGGATTCTTCAAACCAGACCAATGCAAACAAATATGAAAGAGTTCAAAAACAGGCTGCAATATTCTTCACCAGATTACAGTAGGGAAGATGGAATCAATGACACATATTCTCAGAAATTGGAATGTGGATCCGCTGCAAATTTTAACGGAAGAGGCAGAGACTGACAATGATGTATAAAATAACAAACAACTGGGTAGACATTATGCTGGACGATCACCTGTACATAACAACCGAGCTGGTAGAGGACACAGACAGAAGTACAAACACAAACTCCTTTATAATACCATCGCTATGGAGACACTGTTCTTCCCAGCAACTGTGGCCACTCTGGATAGTCTCCCACAGTTTGCATTTTAAGAGGCTATTAGTCAGGTAGAAGTTTGCGTACACAGCCTGAAGGATAGAAATGGAGTACATACTTTTTTCTAATGGTAGATAGATTTTGAGTTCATTGACCTAGACCAATCTTTTTTGGGAGTGTGTGTTGTGTGGGCAAAATTTTGTTACAGTGCCATTTTTGAAATCACCCACATATGGCTGCTAACATGTCCAAACTAACTAATAATTCCCTTAATATTTCGATAGAGACAAATATTTCTCGTACTTGCGATGTTTTAAGCACGAGAAAGTGTTAGTAAAGTATTTTAATCATTATATTGCCACAAAACTCCAATATGGCTGCCAAAGTCAAAATATGCTCTCGGAATCATTAAAATGAGTTGTAAACACTCCGTTATACCTATTTATGCTAATTGAATACATGCTGAACACCCTAAATATGGGTCTGCAGGTGGTTCAAATCTGTTCAAATTGAGCCACTCTGAATGTTACGTAACCCCTCTCCTCTATAATGCATTTCCAACACATCCGGACACGTCAATTGTTCTGCCCATTTTGCAGTTTTAGAGGCTTAATTCAGTGTCTATATGCATGCTTTAATGCTTTACACTTATGAGATACATGTATTTGATCACTAAAACCCGTATTTGGCTTTCTCTGTAATGGACATGTTCAAAATTAAGATGGCAGCCAATATCAACCCGGCTTTTACAAAATAGTAACCTACATTGTAGTGTAATTATATGTAGTTACAAATCAACTATTATTATATAAAGGTGTAACTTATGGTATGGGATAAGTATTGACCATTTGACATTCCTTATCTCGAATTTTCTGTTTCTTTAACATGCAAAAATTTTTAAGATGTGGGCCAATGTGGCCTGCCTTTTTAACCATCCTTTTTAAAACTAATAATTACGATGATCTGGGTTGTATTGAGTTTTTAAAACCCCAAAGATTTAATTAAAGTTTAAATTTAAAGTTAATGAGATGGTATGTCTTTTGTGAGCATTATAACTCTAACGGGTATATTTGTTTTGACAACATACTTCAAATTCAAAATGAACGGCCATATATTATGACTCTATGACAATTCGTAGGTTTAAAGATCTTAAAAGGCCAGACCATATTTAGCTTCCTCTTGAGTTGGTAAACTTGTTA
Organism: Ophioderma brevispina; assembly: GCA_023653785.1. Classification (NCBI taxonomy): domain Eukaryota; kingdom Metazoa; phylum Echinodermata; class Ophiuroidea; order Amphilepidida; family Ophiodermatidae; genus Ophioderma; species Ophioderma brevispina. Next base: position 5,197 of record JAMKCH010048140.1, read on the forward strand.
ACACACTGAAATGTTCAGAATACGAGTTCCTACTGGGAATAGAGCGCAGAATTATGCCCTATCACAAATACTTTGATGAGTTATGGTCACTTGAATGGTTTCAAGGCATATTGGGTTTAGGGTGGCCATATTCGATTTGATGTAATGTTTGTGATCACATCACGTCAATAACCGGTCCAAAAGATTGCTCGTGCTTTAAAACCTCATCTAGTGGCATACAATTTATGGTCATTGAATGCTTTGAGAGTGATACATGCGGCCATATTGGATTTCTAGAAATGGCCCTTGCACGCAATTTTTCACACCCTCCAGAAATATTAGCTTAGATCATCATTGACAAAAAAATCGATTCATAGACCAAGTCTGTACTTTACCATTTCCACGCCTGTGCCCGACAATTCCTCCTGAAAAAACTATACAAAGAATTTTGTAAATTAATTTAATTCACGTCCACCCACTGGAGACGGCCCCCTTTTTTTTTTTAAGTTGGTAATGTTTGCCCTTGTCGGTGTTCTACGCTAAACCAACCAGATCCAGACCAATCTATAATCCATATCCAGATCCAGATTGTAGAAACTAACGATGACGTCACTATGACGTCATAAGTACTAAAGTTTGAAAATACTGCATATAGGAATAAACATTGATATTTTTGCAATTTACTGGCTCAAACATAATAATATTTAACACTTAAACCTTTTTCCATATGTAGAGACATTATGACGTCAATTCTGACATGTTAGTATGTTGGTATCACATAGGAACGATGAGGACGTGCTATCTATTGCAACTCACATCAATGTCCTGGGATATTACTGTGTCGTACTAGGCTGTTTTGGGTATTTCCCTCCTTAAGGGGGGTGGGGGGACAGTGGCGTAATTTCTTTTTGACATTGAGGGGATGGGGGTTGATGAAAATTTATGGATGAAATGGGGTTTGCTGAAAAGATCCATTAACTACACATTTGCGCGCTAAAAATTTTGCCATTTGAAGCTAAAAGCATTAAATATAATTGTAAAAAAAAAAAAAAAAAAAAATTTTACCATTTTTATTAAACATTATGGTCAAATATGAGGTTTAATGGTATCCACATTGGGGGGGATGAACGTATTGACCATCCCCTCATCAAATTTTTAAAATTAAAAAAAATCCCCCATCCCCCCGGTATTTACCTATGGGGGGTGGGGGGTGATTGCCACACCTTACCCTTACCTTTTCCTAGACCACCCGGTAGTGTTTTTATGGGGGGGATGAAACGGAACATAAACTGTCACTGGTAAATTACTAACTCTTGACACCGGGTTTGGTTGGTCGAAAAGAATAGACGAGAGCGGGTACCCCCCCCCCCCTTTCGGAAACGAGTGTTAATTAATTAATTTAATACATTAATTAGTTAAAGTATACTTATCACATTCATATTTCATATTTCAGATGAAACTTACATTGGAATCAGTTTCGACATGTTATCGGCTATCAAACAGCCCCACATCGTAAACAATTTCACATAACCGGAGTTAAAATATTACAATGTTTTGGTTTTTCGATGTACAAATTACACGTGTTGGGGCCGCTTTGGGCCCCAGTTTCAGAAGTTATACATGGTTACAAGGTACATTGAACTTTCATACCACCGTTTCTCAAGAGTCGAAGTGATCGAATAAACTTTTCATATGATTTTCACAAGATTTTTATACAATTACGGGTCACAAAAAATCACCCACAATCAAGGTTATTTCTCTACGTCGTACTCCACAAGGAATACGGATTTTAAATGGAGTTTCGGTATTTTCTGAAAAAATATCCTCCTCTATTTGGTGTCAACAACTTGCGCAAAAAAAAAAGATGAAAATTAATGGTACTATGCACTTTTCCAAACCCCCTACAGTCAGGGGTCACAAACATCCGGTCAAAATTAACAAAGTTTTGTGGACAAGCTTTTCCACATTGTCACTGCCAATCGACCGCGGCAAGAGATGAGACCACAACGGTCTCGGTGTAGCACATGAATACACATCGAGTGCCTAGCTTTTGTCGAGATGATGGGTAATTGAATTAGGAAATTGGTGGTTTTCACGTTGTTGCTCCTTCTCTCTTATATTTCATGGTGTCATGAATATTCACACCAGTCATGGTCCAAGGTAGTGTCCATATAGAGAATGTTGTGCATCGTTGTCACATGACATGTGTGATTACTGATATATTTTGACCCCTTGACTCTAAAACCGGAGATGCAAAAAATAGGGGTCTACATGGTTGGTTTTAACTTTCATCTTCCTAGACTGCAATTAGTATCGACATTTTTTCATTTGTAGCAGATTTCATATTTAACATTAATTGATTTTTAACTTTTAATGTCAACAGAAGCTATAAGAGATCAGTTTTTATATCAAAAGAAACCCCACAAAAATATTTCAAACTTGACATTTTACCCACTTTTGACTGGCCAATCTGAACATAAATTGGGGTTTTGGGGTCTTCATAACCTGAACGTTGACATTAATTACTCATGTTCCGAATGATGACAATAATATTCGTGTCAATACCAATATATTAAAACCTTATTGAGAAGTGTCAAATGTGTATTTTAATTCTTCTGGGTTGCCCATGGTACGCACGTTTACCTCGGTGTTTTATATGTTTTAATATTGAAGCTTTAGCAAATAAAAATCACCTTTTTTCACTTTCAGGCATTTGTTAGCATACACTTGGACTTTAACCCACTTTTGACTGGCCAAACGAACAATTAAAGGGGTTAGGGCTTTTCAGACCTGAACGTTGACATTAATTTACGCAATGTTCCCGAATGATGACATATGTTCGTGTCATATACATTTATTATATTAAAGCCTGTAGTGAAAGTGTCAAAAATGGTATATTTTCTGGTTGCCCATGGTACCACGTATGACCTCTGTTTTAATATGTTTTATATTGAAATTTAGCAAATCGCCTTTTTTCCACTTTCAGGGCATTGTGTAGCCAAATACAACTGGAACATTTTAACCCACTTTTGACTGGCACAAACTGAACAATTCAAGGGGTTTTTGTGGGTCTTCAGACCTGAACGTTGACATTAATTTCTCAATGTTCCCGAATATTACATATTCGTGTCATATATACATTTCTTATATTAAAGTCCCCTGTAGTGAGAAGTGGTCAAAATGTGTATATATTCTGGTTGCCATGGAACCACGTATGACTCTGTTTTATATGTTTTATATTAAAATATTTCGCAAAATCCCCTTTTTTCACTTTCAGGCATTTCTGTAGCCAAATTACATTGGCACGAAATCTAATGGCCTTATCTAATGAAATCACTACAGATGACAGAAAAATATGGATTCCAAAATCTCTCGTGCCCTAATAATGTGGCAACACGTGATACCGAATGACTGGCACTCCCTAATACGCACACTGCAACACACTGATCTCTATACACTGGATTGTAAACTGGGCTTCGTAATGGAAGCACTGATGGCCATGTTGGCCGGTCATCCAAAAGATCCCAAGCCGGTGGTTAAGATCCCGGTCATTTATATATACAACATTGTTCCCATTGAAATGGTAATAAGCGACATAACAACTACGAGAATCAGCCAATTGCATTTTGAAAAAAAAAAAAAAAAAAAAAAAGCTCATTGTATGTGCGCGTATGGGATGGCATGTCTCAAAAAACGTGCACCTCGGGATACAACTTCTGTTAACAGGTGTCTCTGGAAAGGTATTGTGTTCGGTAGAGCAAGATGCCCGCCCGTTGCTCCTTCATCTAATGAATTACTGTTGGTAGCCATCCATTTATATAGATCAGTGCTGCCACACCATGGTAATACAATTAGTGAGTAAATGTGATACTGTTAGATATACAACACGCAAACTGTGATTAATATTAATCAATCGACTCATAATTATTATATTCGCTAGTATCATTTTACTATAACAACCATATCATCTAACCAATTAACTACCTTACCATCCTCGTTATAATAATGCATGTACATTACACTTTAAAAAGTAATTGTCCATTTTAAAGTCCCAGAAATGAGATGATAACCTCCTCCAAATCTTTATGGGACTTCCATTCCAATAAACGGCCAAAAAAGAATATCACTACCAGGTGACATCATTAGTGAAACTATTGATTTCCGTCGGTGTCACATGGACGTAATACAGGAAGACCAACAACACACTAATTTCACAGACCCTATCACGTTGCCGTCTTTTGTTATTAAATCCCATTTCCGTCTTAAGATAATGCGATAATCACCCTCTCAGAAGGAAGTGCTGACTGTCCAGTCGCTTTTGAATTTTCCTTTATTGAACATCCAATTCCTAGTAAATTTGGTACCTACGTATAGCTTAGAATGTATTAACTTTACTCTTTCCATTGGTATCAAAATATGTAGAACTAACGATGACGTCAAGGTAATAAGTTTAAAAATACTGCATATATAGGAAGAAACATTGATATTTTGCAATTTATCAGGCTCAAATTAATAATTGTTAACACTTAAGTACTTCTTATTCCATGTAGAGCCTTATGACGTCATTATGACATCTTAGATGGTACTCATTTGGGTATCAAAATATTGGCAACTAAATCAAATGTCGGGATATTCCCTGTGTCGTACTGGGTGTTGGTATTTCCCTCCCCCCCTTGAACGGGGGGGGGGGGGCAGTGGCGTAAATTTCTTTTGACATTGGGGGATGGGTTTGAAAGAAAATTATGGATGAAATTGGGGTTTGCGAAAGAATCCATTACGCGCTAAATTTTGCTTAGAAGCTACATTCCCGTAAAAAGCTCCACAAAGGAATGGAGGATTGTGATGGGGTTTTTCGTATTTTCTGAACAAAATTGCTCTTCTCTTTGTTTACACTTGCAAAAAAAAGATGGAAATTGAATGTACTGTGCACTGTTCCAAAAACCCCTGCAGTCAGGGTCACAACATCCCAGGTGGAGATACAACAACCAAGTGGGTCAAGTTTTTGTGGACAGCTTTTCCTATCACTGAATCGACCGCGGCAAAGATATATAGATCACAAACGTCTCGTTGTATGCACATGAATCACTCGATTGCTAGCCTTTTGTCGAGAGAATGGGTAACGATTAGGTATAATTGGTGGTTTTCGCGTTGGTTGTCTTCTCTCTATTATGTCCATGGTGTCATGAATAGATCACACCAGTCATGGAATTTTCATTACTCTCTGAAAATCAATGATATTTTTTTTTTTTTTTTTTTTTTTTTTAAATATTAAATGCTTTATTGTCCCTCCATGTAGACGTGACACAAACCACATCAATTCGATTTGCATGTCCTGGGACCATTTTAAGTATTTCATTGCAGCAATGCAACACCTTACCGTAACAATCACAGTAACTGTAACAATTAAAGCCCATATAGCGACAGGAGTCTTCCAAACATGTCAATCGACCATTTTGGCGAATTGAGTTTTTTACATATTTTGATACTATTCACACTCTTTTCATATACCAAATATGAGCAACATTCCAATTTTGTAGATTTCAAAGATTTCACTTTTGGAAATCATCCACAAACGCCAAATGAAGTCTTCCAAACAGACCAATCTGCCTGCGTCTGTTTGCTGCACCTGAACCCACCGCAAGGCAGCTTATTAAGTGACTGGGATATTCGAATTCATCTTCCTCGCTCGAGCAACACTGGGGCTATAGAAGTCTGGGTCGAAGTTTTAATTAGTACAATTGTGTGTAGCTGTAGCTGAGACGATTCTGCCACACTCAAATAAGTTAAATTTTCGTATGTTACTGACAGCATTCTGCCGAATAATTACTGTGAAATACAGTATACTGTACAAGATGATTCAATCAAACCACTGAAAATATATTTATTACAGAGATTGTGAAGTGTAGCGAATAAAAGCACTGCGAACATCCTAACTTATTA
>JAMKCH010048141.1:0-11539 GCA_023653785.1 Ophioderma brevispina
TAACAATTGTAGTTTTGGACTTGTTAATCGGCGCGGTAATTAAGCCGTCACAAAGGTGAAAACATTTGTTGCGGTATACATTAGATCCTTTAACAAATACCCGGTACCCATTCAGAAAGTTTATTTTTCAACCTTTATTGTAAGCAGATCATCGTCTGTTTTACCCTGACCAGCGCATCTAACAGTACCTAGCGATAGCAACATTATAATGCTTGCAAATGGGAAAATTCATGTACCAGTTTTAAAAGAAATATTTCGGGCTTTACCGATTTTTTTTCATCATACTGTAAAAAAGTCGCATGTAACTTGCCGTTTTCCCGTAAAATGGGGGTGGGATTATAATGGGATCTTGCCGAATTTCTGAAAATCCTTAAAAAATCGGGGGTGGGATTATAACCGAGCATGGGACTATACCCGGGTCAGTACGGTATATGGGGAATTAGGTGCAATCCGACACTTTCTGAATAGATTATGGAAATGCCAATGATTGCCATTTTGAAGAAATTTTTATGCGCTCTCCTGACCAAAGTGTATCATCTATCAACATAAAACATGGTATTAGGATAATCACACTATTTTCCTTGTACTGACAATTTTCTTTTTTCTAATTCATGAAAAGGTTTTGATTACTATTCAAAAATATGAAAATTACATGAATTTTGCAGCTCATTAATATGTTTAATGCTCGTAACTCCAAATCGGGGTACACTATTAAAAAATAAAAATGTCAGTACAAGCAGAATCATCTAATAAACAACTCAGGCAAATGGCATTTTATTTGGAGAAACAAAACTGGAGATACTGTGCATAAAAAAATGACACTTTGCTCCAAAAATAGAAACTGAGTAATTGGCGAAAATAGTTTTTCGGATTCTTACTAGTCAATTACCATCACCAGTGTTCTTGCAGTCATTACACTACTTTACCTAACCCTAGATGTAAAAGAGGTTGTATTTGCCTGATTCCACGGTCTGTATAGAACAAAGCGGTTCTATTTTTAATTTCTGTGAGTTTTTGCAAAATACCCGTAACTAAGGTCTAAATGCGTTGCTAAGGAAACAAACATTAAAATACGCTAATTAGCATTTTTTTTATTTTTCAAGGTTGAAATTACTAAAATCTGCACAAAACAGAAAATTTATTTCTTTAAGGAAAAAACATTTTTGATTAGGATCTTTCTACCTTAAGAAGATCAATATTGAAGTCTCCCATTACATAATGCAACTTTTTTTCTGCAGCTATAATCTTATATAATGGATCAATGTCTGCGGTAAAATCGTCTATAGCTGTATGAGTTCTGTAGACTACGCCTACTATAATATTCTTTTGGTTGTTATTTCAATTTCAATGAAACAGGATTCGTAATTAGGAGTGGCACAACACAGATCTTAATTTATATTTGACATTTTTTGATATATACATACAAACACCACCTTTTAAACGGCCAATTCTGTTCATATATTCTTCTTGGCTCCTAAATGTCCTGCCATGGGACTATCACGGGCAATGCTAATGACTTCTCCATGATACACTTTTGGAACAACTATCTGATGAACAACTTTCCACTCATCATTTGCCGGAGCATCAGGTGGCCTCCATTTCCTCATCAGCACACCATTGTGTTTTGGAAAAACACACGGAAAAAATCCTCAGATTCCTGCAGGGTTACTGCCCTTTGAATAGATTCTTGTTGCAGGATCATTCGCGACCGTTCAAGAATGAAACTTGTTATACTTAAGAAGGATCATCATCATACTATCCCCCTTTGCACTTGCTCAGAGCTTGCCTCTTGTTTTGGAGACCGTCTCCCCTGAAGAGGGAATTTGACCTGGTTCATCTCAATTTTTGTCATGACGTGCTCGTCTAAACTAGGGACAAGGTCATCCTCCTTCCTATTATTACTTGCTCACGAATTCTTCCTATCCATACTCCTATTAACTGCACAGGCTGGATACACTTGCACTATTCCTATCATTACTGTCCATTTCTGTGCAGGGTTTGTGGGTAACAATAGCTTCGGGTGTACTTTCCCACCTGCCAAATCTTTCCCAAACATGCAACTCGAAACAACCTTTTCACCCGCCAAAGAAGCTTCAATCAACCGCCTTATTCCAATTATGACTGTACCTGACGCTAACCAACAACAATCTGACTGCCAAAATAAACACCCTACTAATGTGAGAGGACACTACCAATGCCTTACCTTGGATCAAACCTCATCTACAAAACCACAAAAACACCAATCGTATATGTGACTGAACCTATCCTAAAAGGCAGGACCCCGCCAAAATCACTGACTGGGCACAACATGTGTCCCGCATGGTCCTTTTTATAGGTTTGGGATCAACTTTGTCACCACCAAGCAACACGGGAACCCTCTGACCCTCAAGACACTTAATGGGTCAAATCTTCCCTAACTTTCTCAGACACAAGCATTTTTCTGTTTAAAAAGAAGCCTGGGAACTAACGTGTGGTCTAACGGACAACAGCACAGCCTGTGGGAGCAGACTTCAGTTTCAATAGCCATCTGCTTTTCCCCATCACCTTCCAACTGCGTCTGTAACTGCAGGGGCGGCGCCAGGTACAATCATAGTAGGGGCGAAACATCATGGGGGGGGGGGGGGTGGGGGGGGGGGGGGCTAACATAATAAAACCAAATTTAGCAATTACTTAAACCAAACCCTGTTTTTTTTTTTTTTCCCCTGAATTTTGATATTCTCGGGGGGGGGACCATTTGAATTAAAAACTCTTATTTCTGACAGACGTGTAGGCCCACCCGTACTAGCTGGAAATCCACGTGTGTGTGTGAGGGCATAATCATCTGCTATTGTTGCTGCATTTTCAATCTTTGATATCCGCGTTCATTCCAATTATTTTTTATGTCGGCGTTGGAATAGCATTGTTTGAATGCTCAATTAAAACTAACTGCTTAAATTGATTGAAGTCTTGTTTTCACTTCCTTGGAGTGAGCCACCTATCCACATTTTTGTTCCTGAACCCTAAGCAAACTCAACATGAGTTTCATCTGCAACTTTCTTCGCACTCCAATTTTTTGCCTATTACGCTTCAAGCACTAATTCATAGGCCTTAAGATGACGCTTTACTACTTCCTAATCACTGCACTGATCAAGTGATAGGGATGAGTAGATCTTCTTTAGCTTCCTACTAACACATCTGAGCAATGTTGTCCACTGGCTCTGTAAGGCCCGATTTCATACTTTCGGCAATTTTTGCGAAGTGCAAAAAGTACTTGCAACTTCTGTTTCCCTAAATGTTGGAACCAATTTGATATTAAACCTGAGTGTGGAGGAGGAGCCTGATGTCCTTTTTTCTAATTTTGTTCTGCTCATATTTCTGCTGCAACTTCATTCATTCTTTCCTTCTTTCCGTCATTTGTAATCTGTCAGCTTTGTCCTTTTGTTCCATTTGTAATTTGGCATATAGTTCTTGTTGTTTTAGTGCCTTTTCTAATTAAAGTTTTTCCTTCTCTAATTGTAATTTGTCTTACCTTTCCTATTCTTCCTTTTCTAACCTATCTTGTCTTTCTTTTTCTTGCATTTGTAATTTGGCCATTTCTATTTGCATTTGCATTTCGAACTGCTTCATTTTCAAAGCACTATCTGACTCATCCTGAATTTCCACTATGTTTTCCAAACATCCCTCATCTAGTAAATCTTCCTCAACAAGACGTGTTATCAACTGGTTTTTGATTGTTTTCTCATGGAATGCCTGACTTCCATCCCATAATACTTGGCCAATTCCATTAAATCCGGCTTTTTAAGCACATCAAACTTCTCCCACGTAACATCTTTAACAAACTCTTCCACGTTAAACGCCATAGTGTATAAACACTTCCTTCACTAATAACAATATACAGCACAAATATCAAAGTCAAACACACAATCAAAATTTGCTAATTTTTAACCGTATTTTATTATTTTTTTTTACAGTGTATTTCCCGGACTTGAGCCCCCAATTTTGTTACGGTTACCTAGACCAAGGCCAAAACCACCTCAAAATTACGGATTCAAACTCCTGAATAACTAGACAATACACTGTAAACTTGATTATAAATTTCAAAACAAAATATTTATTTTGATCGTGTATTAACTTTAATTACATCAAAGCATCGATTATGTATCAATAATCAAAGATTTATCTATAATAAAGTTGTTGTTGTTAATTAACCCGGTGTCATATATTACAGCGTCCGTGTGACTGAGTGTCCTACCACCCATCTGTCTATTGTGTTCTCCATTGAGTGCTGTATGCATCATTTGTTTCAGCACTGTACCCAAATGACCTCGCCTACAAGGTCACGGTTTATTCCGTACATGTTGCTATGGTAGCTAGGACACTCTCTTGTGGGACACTCAGTTTCTTTACACCGGGTTAATTAATAATCTACTAGACTTACTACCTGGTGTGTGCCGCGATGCGGGCTGCAACAAGATTACTATAAAGATGCAGAACTTACAGTCCTGGCGAATATTCCAGCAAAAAACTTCAATTTATATAGTGAGACATGTCCATGGACGACTTGTCCTTACTGAAGAAAACAAGCTCCTAATGACTCCCGAAGCTCGGAGGTCGACTAAATATAAATTCCAAAAGTGCTGTAGCTTGTTTATCCTTGGACAACTCAGAGGCCACGAAATACAGAACCGAAAACAGCTACACTATCGGACAACAACTGTTGGAGCCGAGACTACTATGACAACGTGTCCACTATGACTAATTTGTCACTGTCACTATTATGAGATCTCTCTCAATAACTTGCTTTATATAGCCTCTTAAACAACTCCAGAAGGATCTAGTACTGTCTATGAGTCATGTGCTAAATATAGCACATTGCACAATGAGTCTTGAGCTTCTAGAAACATCCCAATTGTTCCCATGCTTTCTGTATGAATATTGCATTTTCTCCCTGCCTGTATATGCAGTAGGGCGCCGCTTATAGTTCAGTGATGTTCAGTGATACACTTTCTAGCACAATCCACTCAGTTGAGCACTCTTCTAGAATTTTCTCCAACATTCCAAATATTCCACACAACAGATATGCACCCAAACCAGGTATATTTTTATATAAAATGTTACTTAGATTAATTTGTAATATTTTATGTGCTAATTGATAACTTGGGGACCTGTAACATTACTCTATGCATTCTTATAGAAGATTGAATAAAAGATGCATTTACTTTTTTTCAACTCAAATCAAAACAAGAAACAGCAGTAGTTACTGATGATCACTGCAAATAGATATTGCGGTGTCAAAGGCATTTTTTCACACCAGCAACTTTTTTTCACCAATTCAAATTCACAAATTTCTGTGCTTTTAATTAACAAACAAAATCTGCAGCTAGCCAACTCTTCTCTACAGGTTAGCATAATAGCGTTTGATTGTGGCATTAACAGCCAAGGCTCTTCAATGGAGGTGGTGATCAATTAATGCTTGATGTCATCCTCTTTCTGTTCGAAGTCTATCCTCCACCATGTCAATGAACCCACCACTATCTTATCCCTTGCCAACGAAAGGTGCCATTTCTCAGTTGGCCAACTATCGAGTCATATCATGATGTCCAATAGCACCCAATTGTACAATAGATCCTTTTAACTCGAATCCGGCCACATGTAGACCTCTTGTCTGAATAAGCAACCAGGTGAGGTTGGTGTCAGAAACCAGAAACACAACTAGCTTTTGCACAAATACATACCTGAGAAGATTAATGGATGGCTTTAGAATACCAACTAATCAAAAAGAACTTTGAACCATCCGACTCCTCAATATGGCAAGTGATGTTTCTCAATATTGTTGACATTATGGATCCCCAGACTTGGTCAAGCGCCATAACAGGTACTCGACAATAACGTCCCTCAGCTCTGTTATTGTTGACAAATATTTCTGAAACCTACGATGTAACAACCGGAGTTCTACAGGGTAACACACTGGCCCCTTCCCCCTTTAATCATTTTTCGACTATTTTTTGTGGAAAACTTCAGGCCAGACTAGGGAGTTGTACTTATTGTCCCGCCAATCAGACTATTCCAGAGACAGACAAATTGCTAAGATGACTTGGACTTTGCTGACAATATCGCCCTCCTTGAGTCTTTCTATTTCAGGCCCAATGTGCGCTTCTAAGCTTCTCTAGAAACTGCAGATGGAGCATAGAGTGTAGTTAATTAAAGTCACCCACGCAGAGTACAGGACCATCAAATAAAACTAATGCAGTCTCCCTTTCAGTTCGTATAATGGAAACACCATAATCATCGTGATCAACGTAAAATATCTAGGCTTCCAGGATGGGACAGTGTCTATGATCTGAAAAGAGTGAAAGCCTATTGTTTGAAACAGCCTTCTGGAAATTAGAAACATCTGTAGAAAAGTCTTACAATAACAATTTCAACCAAAGTTTAAAACTGTTTACACTAACCTGCATCATAGTTTGCTGCAAGTCATGTTATCTCAAAGGACTGGAAAAATAAAATCACCCCACTTCTTTGGCACATTCTGCTACTGTATTATGCTCGAACATCAAAAGAGTACCAAATGCCATGCCACCATTTACCATGTTTACAATCTGACAGGGACTGCACTCATTGTGGTGAGAGCCTGGACTCGTCAACTGAAATTCTCAGGGCATATACTCTGCTTGCCTGATGAATGAGCCTGTTAATGGAAACTATTCTTCAATACATCCAGTGTCTCTTAAAAGTCAACTGCTAAAAATAGCTAATGGCCGCTGAGGCTTGAGTGAACTTTATGGTCGCCTGCTCTGCAGCCGAATGATGCCTGTGTTTGTGTATGTGTGTGGGTTGTTTGTGTAAATTACATGGAATGTACATTCTCTCCGTAAAACAAATGCATGCAGCTAGCTGGAAACAATTTTTCCCTCCAAGTTAGCATAATAGCACTGTTGTGATCTTAATTTCAGAACTTCAGACTCCTACAAGGCACGCAAACCGTGTGTGTATTTTCATTCACAAGGCCATTGTATTCATGGAGATCGTTGTGCATACTCACATGAGATCACATCAAGACAGCAACAAGTTGGGGGAGGGGGTTGAAGATTCAGACTCAGTGTAAGAAATTCATAATTTTATGTATAATCCATAAAACCTTTCTTAAAGGGGGATAGCCCAATTTCAATATTTGAAATTTTCATCTTGATTGAATGGCCTTGACCCCAAAACCCCATCTGCATAGTTTTGCGCCAATATTTCAATCCGTTTTGGTGTGAGCGATAAAAACATGATTTTGGAAGCCCCATAGCTATTGCGTAATGGGTCACGTTTTCGCTCATAACATCCACACCAAACATCCTTTAAAGCTAACATTTCACAGGGTACATGAGAAAAATAGTAGCTTAATTTCTTCCGACACAAAAATTTTGACCACTTGGGTTTATCTGGGGACAAGGCCATTAGCTATCGGGCCATGGCCATTTAATACTGGCAAGCGTATAGGCAATCATGGTTTTTGAGTGCTGATAAGTGTGTGCTGGGCATTTTCCCCTCAGAATGCAAAAACTATTAAAGGTGCTTGTTCCGATTGCCTTTGGGACCCCCTGATTTACCCGGAAGTTGTAATATATCAGGTGAAAGGCCGTATTTGCTGATTGTCATCCTGAAATTTTAGCTCCAAATCCATTTCTTTCCAAGATACAGACAAAAGACTAGTGGGATGTTGCAGAGTACCGTGAAGAAAAGAAAGAAAGACTGCCATTTTAATAGTTAACCATCAATATAAAAAAAAAAAAAAAAAAAAGCCTTGCAATGTGCATTATCACTCTTCTATCAAAACTGCAAGTCTATTTCCCACGATAATTGCTGGTAAGTGTATGCAAGTGCCAGGCTCTCATTTTAAGTTAAGAACGTGATACACATAAATCGGAAGCAGCACCTTTAACCCCACAATGAAACAGATGCCTATGAGTGCCGGTTGAGCAATAAACTCGTCACAACAATCATCATCATAATCATTTATTTCCATCAAACATTATATACAGTATACAAAGGAAATACATTTTAAAAACAATATTGATGGAGGAGATACAACTAAAGGCAAGCCTGATAATACGTTGCACCACCTATATATAACATACATAAATTACAACAGAAATATTAACATTACAACAAAGCAGATACAAGCAAATAACATAATATTGACACCAATCCTATAAAAGTATATCGAAACTGTTACCGTTACATTTAGGCTTAATAGAAAGCATAATTTTAATGTATATTTGTTTTCTGGAGAAAAGATGATATTTTACTTTTAAATAAGTTGATATTAGTGACATTTTTTAGTTCAGTCGGTAATTTATTCCAAAATTTTGGCCCAGTAGAAAGAGCAGTTTTCATTTTATGAATTTCCAACCGGTAATTTCTGGTATCGTAATTGTGAACACTTTCTAGGTCAGTAAACATATTGTCAAACGAAGTTGGCAGCAAACCATTTTTATATTTGAACATAAATACACCCAATTTCTTTTCATAAATATCAAATATCAAAAAAAGTCTTATCAAACAAAGGTTTTGAATGACAGAGATGTGAACTATTTGAAATTATTCTAAGTGACCTTTTTTGCAATTTAAATAACTTGGATAGATAACCTTTATTAGCGTTCCCCCAAAGTATATAATATTCCATAGTTGATGTATGGCAATATCAATGAACAATAGAGTTGATACAGTGAACCTTTGGGTAAAAAGTGCTTGACTTTGTTTAAGACACCAAGATTTCTCAAACACATCTTGCATATGTTATTTATTTGGGACTTCCAATTCAGATTTTCATCAAGAAGTATACCTAAAAACTTGGCTTCAGACACACGAGTTAATCTACAACCGTCCAAATAAATATGACGATTTACATTTGCTTTTTTAGTTTGGTATGTAGTCCCAATAAACATAAGGTTAGTTTTGGTGTATTCCGTGTAATTTTTGAATTTAAACCAGTTGCATACTTCATGCAATTCCCATTTACTGTATCATACAGGGTATCAATATTTCTATCAGAATAAAAGACAGTTGTATCATCGGCAAAAAGTATAAATGATAATAATTTAGATGTAAAACATATATCATTCATATATATAATAAATAATAAAGGGCCCAATGTGGAGCCTTGAGGAACACCGCATTTGATCTTTCATGTGATGATACAGGATGGTTGAGTGATTACAAATTGTTCTCTATCTGAAAGGTAGTTTGTAAACCATTGGTGTGACGTTCCACGAAAGCCATAATGATACAGTTTGTCTAATAATATACTGTGATTAATAGTATTCAAAGGCCTTCGATAAATCCATAAATATGCCTAAGGTATACATGTCGTTGTCTATTGCATTGCTAATATCCTTAACAAAGTCCAGCACTGCCATATACGTAGCATGCCTTTTTCGAAAGCCGTATTGTTTTTTATATAATATATTATTTTTGTCAAGAAATCATAACATCTATTATACATAATACGTTCCAGAATTTTTGAAAAACATTGCAATACTGATACAGGTCTATAATTGCCAAACAATTTAGAACTATCTTTCTTGTAAATTGGAACTACTTTTGCAACTTTCAGGTCTTTTGGCACAATACCATTGCAAAGGGAAAGATTAAAAATAATTTTGAGTGGATATGCAATTTCATCGGCGATTTTTTTTACAAGATCCGGTTTTACATTATCGTGACCTGGGCCCAAATTCATAAAACCTTGCTAGTTTAGCTGACAACTAAGGCCTGGTAAGATTCTAAAATCCCTAGTATGCAACTACGGAGTTGACAACTAAATTGAAATTCATAAAACCTTACTAAGAACCTTGCTAACTAATTACATACTAGGAAAATCTAGTTGCCAACCAGCTCAATCTTTTGTCTACAGAATCGGGTGCTTTTGGGCGGAATGGCCTTGGTTGCAGTGTGGGGAATGTAAATTCAATACATTAAATGACTACCCTTTTGTGTTTGAGTCTGTTCATCTCAGAGCATTGACATGCTTTGATCACCTGTGAACCATGATCAAAATGATGCTAATAATTGTAGTAGCTTCCGTATATATATAGGCCTGCACTGTTAGAAATTTCCGTAAATTAAGAAAACAGATTTTCCGTAAATTTACGGAAAATCTAGTTTAGAAAACAATAAAAATAAAAAACAAAAAACATAAACAAATTTAATTTACGGAAATATTTCAAAATTTCCGGCAGCAAAATTTCCGGATTTTTTTTTTTGTTCCGTAATTACAGAAAATTCTGTTAAAATACACATTTTTTCCATAAAAGGAGACAAATTTCTGTAAAATTACTGTCAAAGTTCCGTTAATTGACAGAAATGCTGTAAATTTACCCTAAAAAGTCTGGAAATTCTGCTGCCAGAAATGTCCGTAAATTTACGGCAAATTTTCTAACAGTGTGTACACATGAGCAAACCTATGAGGTTATACATATCTTAATTTTAATGTTAAATCAGTATATCATCGTAAACAACATAAGCATCAAACTGATTTAGTTGCCAACTAGTGAGTTAGAGTTACTCTGGATCAACTCTAAATTTGGCAAGATTCTTAAAATGCAACTAGCACTAGTAAGGTTTTATGAATTTCAACTAGTAATCAACTAGGCTTAGTTGGCAACTAAGTCCCATTTTAACTAGGCTTAGTAAGGTTTTATGAATTTGGGCCCTGAACTCTTTCTGGTTCCAAGTTTTCCGATTATCTTAACTAATTCATATTCATCTGTGGGTTTCAGAAAACAAGTCGGGGTATCGTGGTTATTTTTTAAATATGAATTAAAGTCTTTACCCTCGTGCTTAATACTAGCAGCTAAAGTTGGTCCTATATTTGCAAAATATTTGTTGAACTCATTGGCAATTTGGTTTGGGTCGGTAAAAATGTTATTATCCTTAACAAATTTTTGTGAAAAAGATCTCTTAGAAACTCTCAGATTAGAATTTAAGATTTTCCACGTGTTTCTCATATTAGTCATTTCTTTTTCCAATAAACTACTAAAATAGTTTTGTTTAGCTAGCCTAAGGGAAATATTGAGTCTATTACGGTACAATTTAGATTTCATGACATTGTTATCAGTTGGATTTTTCAATGATTTCTTATACAACAAGTTCTTTCTTCGAATACATTTCAATAGTGAAAATGTTATCCACGGTGATCTTGGCTTGTTCTTTTTCACATGTTTCTTTGAACGTTTTATAGGAAAACATTCGTCATATACAGAATTAAATTTGTTCATAAAAGAAATATAGCATACATTGGCGTCATCTGATGAACAAACATTTTCCAATTAATGCAACTTAATCTACGCTTAAAAACATTGATATTTTGATCATTTATAGTGCGATCTTCAGTAACACCATTTTCAGACTAGCGATATATTGATAAATTAGTTGAAATAAATATTGGTGGATGATCACTGATATCCGTCAATATTATACCAGAAATATGTTTGGTTAAGGAATTCGTAAAAAAAAATTATCAATGAGTGTTCCTGTTTTAGGAAGTTATTCTGGTTGGTCTAGTAATACTAGG
>JAMKCH010048142.1:0-11210 GCA_023653785.1 Ophioderma brevispina
GCGGCCAAACTGATAACGGATATCAACCAGCATCTTGAATGTTATGATATCCACATCAACACAGTTCTATCCACCATTCATCAGTTGTGTTCAGTATTAGGAATTTGTGGCCATTAATTGGTTACTTTAATTATTATTTGACCCAAGTAATTTTTTTTATTGTATATCACCCATAACTTGCATGTGTGTGGATTTGTGATTTGAAGCCTTTAAACAAGCACGTTTTTGGGCTCCACAACAACATGTTGTGGAGGGTTAAAGGTGCTTTTCCTATCTATGTCTATTGTGTTATGCACTTGAAATAAGAAGCCTGACACTTCACCTATGCCCCATCGTACCGTGGAACAAACATTGGCAGTTTTATAGTAGAGCAATAAGACGCATTGCAAGTGCCCATCAATACTGTGCTAAAATTTTATGGTTACCGTAATTTGGCATTTTGTGTTTATATCTTGGCAGTGAAATAGATTTGAGGGCTCCAATTTCCGGACGACGGCAATGAGGAAAAAATATGCCTTCACTGATAATCCAAATTGATACTACTTCGTTCCGGGTAAATTGGGCTGTCCCAAAGACGAGTCGGAACACGCAACGTTCAGCATAGCGTTCAATTTGACACCATATAAGTAGATTTAAGTCCATTCACTGAGCTGATACCTTTACAACCTCCAATGTTGACTGAAACATATGGTGGTGGTGGGTAGTTGGTTGGCTGTCTGAAATGGCGCGGCATTCATGCAGTCTGTTGGTCTGGGTTAGGAAATAACTTTTTGTAGTTGGTTGCTGTCTAAATGGGCAGGCAGTCAGCAGTCCCTGTTTGCTAAGGGAGGAAATAACTTGTTTGTAGTTAGTTGGCTGTCTAAATGGGCAGGCAGTCATGTAGTCTGTTGGTCTGGGGTATGACTAACTTTTTGTAGTTAGTTGGCTGTTAAATGGGCCGGCAGTCTGTTGGTCTGGGGAGGAAATCACTTTTTGTGTGGTTTTGGCTGTCTAAATGGTCAGGCAGTCCTGCAGTCTGTTGTGGGTCTGTCTGGGGAAGGAAATAACTTTTTTTGTAGTTAGTTGGCTGTCTAAAAATGGGCAGGCAGGTCATGCAGGTCTGTTGGTAAGGGGTAGAAATAATTTTTTGTAGTTGGTTGGCTTCTAAATGGGCCGCAGTCATGCAGTCTGTTTGGTATGGGGGGTAGGAATAATTTTTTGTAGTTGGTTGGCTGTCTAAAATGTCAGGCAGTCATGCCAGTATGTTGGTCTGGGGAAGGAAATAACTTTTTGTAGTTAGTTGCTGTCTAAATGGCAGCAGTCATGCAGTCTGTTGGTCTGTGGGGAAGGAATAATTTTTTGTAGTTGGTTGGCTGTCTACATGGCAGGCATTCATGCAGTCTTTTGTTCCTGGGGAAGGAATCACTTTTTTTGTATTGGGTTGGCTGTCTACTGGGTCAAGGCAGTCATGCCAGTCTGTTAAGGGTCTAGTGGTAGGAAATAACTTTTTCACTGTCAGAGATTTCAAATAATTGTCCATTTTCCTGCATTGTAAAAATTTATAAATCGTGTTGATTATCTTTGACTGGCAAGCACATCTCTGCTCAAGTAGAGGGTGTGGGAATTAAGTGTCTGTGTGTGCAGGGGCATTCCCAGAACCAATTTTTAAAATGGGGGCTGGTGGAGAATCTGTGCAGCTGTGTTTGCCGGACAAACCAGGCACCGGATTCAGGAATTATCAATGAATGGGGGCACCAAAATTTTGCTGAACCGAAATATTTGTTTCACGTCGGTTCGAATTTGAAAAGCGAGGGGAGCTGGTCGACCTACCACAGCACCGGACACCCCGTCATTCTGTCTGGTGCAACAAAACAAATGGCAGTAATAAAATATTTAATTTCATTTTAATATTCTCACCTACAATACCGATCAGCGCCGACAAGTAACATTTTGCCACATATTTTTGTAAAGGGGGTGTCCACCCCCCTCTAGGGAACGGCCCTGTGTGTGTCTATGTTTTTGTTTGTGTGTGGGTTGGGTTTTGGTTAGGTGTTTGTTTGTTTTAATTTACCTTTTACTAATTTAGAAGTTGGCAAAATGGTCCATAACTGTGTGACACTTTTGTTTTCTCTAATTCTAATTCTGCTGATAAATTTCCTGAAGGAGGCCGATTTGTATAATATTTTTGTAATTTTTTAAAAAAAAAAGGTTGTGATTAGTAATTTAATTGTGATGTATGTTGATGTTTTTAAACGTAATATGACATAACTGGTAATGACACGATATAACAACATTTGGTGTTGAGTTGTCGTTAAACTCTAATACTCACTCACTCCCATCTATTACCTGATTTATCTCTCCATATGTAGGAAGTGAGCTATCACCAGAGCAAAAAACTGACCCTTGACCCCTTTACATTAGTACATGCTAGCCTGACAAGTCAACAATCTTCTCCTAGGTATGTATAAATGCTGAAATGGTAGGCCAAGAAAAAAAAATAAGGTTACATTAACTGTGCAAAATCATATTTGCCACAATGCTACGTAATTGCCCATTTCTTAACTGTTTTTCTTTTGGTCCGAAAAAAACAATTGGCCATTTTAAAGTGAAATAAAAAGGAATCTGGTATAGCCTATACTATTTAAAGAAAAAAAAGTGGGCACATAGCTATTGCGTGTTTCTAGGGCAAACATTTTTGGGGCGCTAAAATAATTAAAATTCAGCAGTGACAACTGTACCGGTGACTCATAGGCCATGTTTTTGTAATTGTCCCCGCGAACACGGTTCCGGAACGGGGGACTAGGAAATGAGCAGCGTCCGTCCGGCGTCTGTGACAAAAATGTTAACCCATGTATATATACGATTTTTCTGGAGTTTCCGTAAGGGCGACAATTATCATGTTAACTTTGGTGGAAAAGAACCGGGTTGATGAGTTCTCGACCTGAATTAGATTGTGGCGTAAACTTGCTAATTAAGTATCTAACTTGCATAATTTAAGGGAAAGAATGTTCTTGCCAAGCCTGTTTACAAGTTTTTCTGGAGTTTCCGTAAGGCGTATAATGATGTAAACTTGGTGGAAGGAGCGGGCTGAATAGTTCTTGATCTGATTAGCTTTTGGGCGTATTTCGGGCAATTGAGTATGCAAATGAGCTAATTACTATGCAAAAATCAGCGTAATTGCCATATTTTTGAGACGGTAACATCGGTACTCAAAATTCTGCCCCGCATGAAAGCCTATCATAGGCACATCTTTTTTGCAATTTGAAATGTATGTGAATATTGCGCCCTTCATTTTGATGCAAATTGATCTAATTAAATGTGCGTAATTGCTGTATATCTGAAACGGTACATCGGATAGGCCCAAAGTTTCTCTTGCTACATGAGACTACTATGCTATAGTGTAGGGTAGGTGTTGGGGAGGGGTGGATGTGTTGGGGGTATTGCGGGGTGTTGGGGGGTGTTTTGTGTTGGCGGGGTGTTGGGAGGGGGTTTTGTGTTGCGGGTGTTGTTGAGGGTTGGGGAGTGTTTGCGGGGTTTTGGGGAGGGGAAAGGTGGGTTGCGGGTTGTTGGGTAAGGGGAAGGGAAAGTTGTGTTACAGGGTTTTGGGGTTGGGTGTTTTAAGGAGGGGGGTGGGGTGTTGTGGGGTGTTGGGTATGAAGGTGGTGAGTTGTGGGGTGTTGGAGAGGGCGTGGGTTTTGCGGTGTTTGGGGGGTTGGAGTGGTTGCTGGGTCCTGGTGAGGGGGTTGTGGGGTTTTAAGTTGCATTTATTGCATGTTATATGATCGCAACATTCGTGCCGGGGACATATTTTCGCATCGGAATACGCGTTCGCCTTGTTTCTGTTTGAAATAGCAAATTTCTTGAAAATGACCAAGGTTCTTAGATAAGTTTTAGGCAAAATATTATACTTAAAGAGACACTGTGCACATTTGAAAACTAGTGCGCCCTCAAGATTTTTCAAAATCCATATTTTGCAGGTTGTCAATCTTTTTTATATACAAAGCCTCACCTGAAATGATTAAGAAAAAACTTAAAAAAAAAAAAAAATTCAGCAGACGACGAAAATGTCGTTTTAAACACAAGAACCTGCATGCCAGTATCCATGTTTCTGTCCCACGCTATGCACACTGTTTGTCAGGTCCTATTCCCTTTGTGGTTTTTAATATCAGTGAGTAAACGAGTCAAATATCCTTTAATATACACACTTGTGATTAAGTTAATGGAAAACTTAAAAGTGGCCTACAAATTACCTGGATTCCTTTATTCTAATCAATGGTCCTCTCTGTTTTTTGGGTATGGTTTATTTTATGTGTAACATATATCTCTTTTCTTCCAAGGGCCAGACTATCATTTGAGAGCAAATTGAAGAAATTTCATATTTTGTGAAAATGTGCCAGTGCCGCTTTAAACCAACAGTTCAGATGATATAAAAATCTCAACATTCGTGATGTAAGTCAAGGGTTTGAGGCTATAGATCACAAAATACCCCTTTAAATGTCAATCAAATGTTGAAGAGACTTGTCTACATTTGTAACATATTCTTATTTAGTAGGCGGGGTTTAGTAAGCAAACATGCAATATCATTGGTTGTTGCCTATGTATTAGACGATATGAGATACGAACAAATGACCATCGTGCAAGTGTTTACGCTTACGTGTGTGTGTGTATAAGGTTACATGGTGCACACAGTTGGTATGGGTTGGTTTATTTTTGACAGTGGGGAAATATTTTTGCCCATTTAACTAATTTATTGAAATAGAAAATATTTTCAGTAAACAATCAAACCTAACTAAGAATGAGAATAAAAGATAGGATTTGTTGTTTTGCCTATCTAATATTGTGTCATATTCAGAGATGTAACTTTTCCGGAAATTTTTTCCGGATTTCGGGCCATAAATAAAAAAAAAATCGGAAATAAAAAAAAAAAAAAAATTTTCAATTTCTGAGATCAGAGTGTTAATGATAAAGGTATAACTGCATCAACGACACAAGTTTTAAGTACCAATTTATTTTGGAGAAGGTGTCTTGTACCCAAAAATTGCGTAAGAAAATATTTTCCCCGGAGCTTCACCGGATGCTACGCTAAAATTTGGCCTTCCCGTCGGTTCAAATTTTGTATTTTCAGGAATTGGGATTATTACATCTCTGCATATTGGATGGGCAGTCCCAATATTTTATCGTAGCTAGTGGATACTGGCTGCGCCGGCATCGACTACTCAAAAAAAATTGGCACTACCCATCCAATATGACACAATATTAGATAGGCAAAACGGCAAAACAACAAATCCTATCTTTTATTCTGTAATTGATTAACTTTACAGGGGTAAGACTCTTGGAGGAGAACCTACTTCAGAAGACATGGTCAGAAGAGAAAGCTCCTAAGAGAGCCCGCATGACTTCAACTGAACCAACGGAAGAGATCAGCACATGGATTGAATTGGCTAGGTAGGTATGAAACTCACAGACTGGTATTCTGGTAGACGTTTCATATAGAAGTCCCATGGATGCAAATGAGGTATTGCCATTCATTTCGTCAAGCGCTACTGCACAACGTCATACAGCGCATGACGGAATCAATTGTAATACCTCATTTGCATCCATGGGACTTCTATATGAAACATCTACCGGTATTCTGAAAGGGAGTCTAACAAACAGTGGCGGCCAAGAAATCCCAAATTTAGACATCGTCATTGGTTTAACATGTAAAAATGAAATCTTGATGAAAAAATTCTGAAATTGTTATGTTATAAAGCAATATTTTCTTATTCCAAACCTGTTGTAGATGGAGATTCAACTCCACTGTAAAGGTTATTTTTGGAATTTTATATGTATGAATAACAGTTGAGGATGAGGTCATATATAGGCCATGGGATCACCAACAACCGGCTCACATCAAAGCACCCAAGTAGGTTTGTGTTTTGCAGTCTGTATTTATAATGCTTCACAGCAGCGCCTTGAGCACTTCTGTGAATATGTTGCTCCTTATAAGAATTAAATATTATTTTGAGAAATCTTTCCATTTTTCCTCATCTGCAGGTTGTACAAGGCCCTTGGTGAATTTGATGTTCTTCAGGGTATCTTTGGTAGCCATATTGGAACTCACACGAACACAATCAAAACAGCATTAGAAGCCGAAGCCAGGGGAGACTTCAGTACAGCTCTCAAAATATACTGCGAGGTATGCCATATACATTTTAACCCCATTCAGCCCATCACTTGTATAACATGTGAAGAATGTGTGATCATTTAGACAGATTCCAATGCTGGAACCCGAGTTTTACAGTCTGTTCACAACCAAATAGACAAGAGATAACACTGCGAATTTATTAGAAAATAAAAGATAGGATTTGTTGTTTTGCGTCTCTAATATCGTGTCATATTGGATGGGCAGTCCATTATTTTGAGTAGTGAATGCCGATGCACTACGATAAAAATATTGGACTGCCCATCCAATATGACACAAAATAACAAATCCTGTCTTTTATTCTCATTCTTATTTAGTTTTGGTGGTTTAAATCGGCAAAACTATGTTTCCGATTCAAATATATTAGAAAAAAAGACAAAACGAATCTCCCGCTGTAAAAAATAACCAACTCGTACTAGCTGTGTGCATTGTGTAACCGTTTACATGCACATGTAAACTTTTGCGTGACAGAACACTATCTAATATCGTCTCATATTAGATGAGCAACAACCAATGATATTGCGTGTTTGCGTACTAAACCTCGCCCACTGAATAAGAATATAGAATATTACGTGTGCAACAGAAGACAAGACATAATGCAGCAGACAAAATGTGTGATATGCGTGTGGGACACACTTGTGTCAAGAGGCCCATATGTAAAATTAAATTATTTTCAGGCATAGATAAATAAAAACAAATATTTCTTGCCTAGCTATTTGGTGATAAACAAAATAATAGTGTTTTTAAATTTGGAGATCATTTATAATCATAATTATGTAATACAACAGCACCTGGGTGGATTAAAGCACAAAATGGGATTTAATGTCTTGTGATGAAGTTTTGACCAATGAATGGTCTAGAAATTCTGTAAAAGTTACATCAAACTTTTAAAAAACGCTCTATGCGATTTCATGAGTCCAAACAACCCATTTTTTTCTTGTCGTAATTAAAAACCATTCCTTTAGGGATGCTCCTCTGTAGTAATAAAAAAGTGTAGAGCACAACTTTTATTACACAATCACACACTGTGCAACAAATTATTCACAGCCTTTCATCTACATGGTGGATTTGGACATGTAGAAGCAACAGTAACATATGCTAAAATCTCAAGTTGACCAAAATTGGAGGCACTTCTCTTATAAGGTCTCTTACGCACAGCTGTTTGGCCCCATGCAAATTGTCTCTTTTATTTTTAGAGCAATTTTAAGCAGCGGTGACACAATTTTGACAACTGATATAAGTAGGGATGTGCAAGAGCTATTCTCCAAAATTCAGAAAAATCCATTGCGGGAATCTTGCCATATAGGCCAAGAAAGGTCATGATTTGTATGTTATTAGAGAATAACCGATACGATCGGTATTCTTGAAATCGGGCCGATTATGACCTTATCGGTATCTGATCGGTATCGGCAAAATTCTCATTTTTTACCGATTTTCAATACCGATTAAATTAATATCAAAGAGGTCCAAACTTGAATTAAAATTGTTCCAAACTGATGGTCAAACAGTGAAAATAAATCGAATCTGAAACAATCAATTTATTATTTTATGTACACAAGAGTGTGTGTTGTTCCTAACTTACTATTTCGCCGTTTTAGTGGTTTACCTAAATCAATCTGCTACTTTCTGGCAGCTTTTGGCTGTCGAAAACGGCGATGATAATGCAAAAAAATTAACATAAAAAAATTGGAATCGGAATGAACTGATTTTTGGCCTATTTATGTAATTAATAGAGCCTATGCCATCGCGTGGAAGAATTTGCCGTTTTTGCCGCTGTTTAACGCCCTACTAGTTTTTTATGGCTTGTTTGATTGCTCTGAAAATTGCAGTTGTGCAAGCTGTGATCTTATAAAAGAAATTCATGGAAATGGATTTTGAAATGGTGGTGTCTAAATGTCATTTTGGAAGGTGTTTTGTTGCGGGAATCTGATTTTCAGTGTATAAAATTCGCATGTGTGTCCGGTTCTTCGTCATTATGAAGATTCGTGAGGGCAGTGTTTGTTATCGATATTGTACCCGAGTTGCGTGGGAGCGTGGTTGGATTTTCGGGCTATAATTGTGTCCTTGCAATCGAGTGATGTGGTTATGTGTGTTATGATTAGGAATGAGCCTGTGTGATCATCTCAAGGTCCAAGGATCTCTTTTGTGTATTCGTGTGAAAGTATTCCCGTACCTAGACCATCATGCAACTTACCGTGTTCCTAATAAAAGTCTCCCTCTATCGGACCAAAAATGCTTGTGTTGTGTATATTATATATTTACATAGTCACTTTTATGACATAATTTCATGATTAGAAGCCCTCAAAATATCCAAAGTTTGATCCATATGTCAAGATTAAACGCCATGATAGAGATTGTGCTCAATAAATATTCATGAAGTTAAATACGCTGTTTACATTCATTGGGATTTCCCAAGAGCGTGAAACACGGTCTCTTGAATTAACCTATTCGTTTCCCTGGCGCGTGATGTTTGTGTGACTTTCCAAATAAGGTTAAAAAATAAATATTCATGATTATCACGCACTTGGCCTAAGCGATCCAGATATCAATCAAAACAAAATATGACGTCATTGAAATGCCCTTTACCTCCAACCACCAATCGGAAAATACGTACGTAAATCCAGGCATTGAACTCGGTCAGGGTTCGGTTTACACCAAAGAAACTGGCGTGTCATCGGCCGGGGTCATCGTCTTGAAGCCATGATGTTGCGGTGCAATATAACTTAGTGGTGGAATCAGAATGTTCATTCACAAAGGGCCATATCCGAACTAACGTTTATTTTATATCCCTGTGTTCCTCTACATTACGTTATATTGTTTTTATTATTCATGGTTGGCTACTATAATTCATGGCTATTTTTGACGCGATAATTGAGGTTGCAAGATGTAGCAAATTTGCTTGTCTTGTTTGGTATCTTATGGTGGCATCCCTACCTGCAAGGCAATGGCTCTGGGTTGTTCCTAATTTGCATTTTACACTTTTTGCTATCATCGGCATGTCCATTTTAGTAGATGTTTCATATAGAAGTCCCATTGATGCAAATGAAGTATTACCATTGATTCCGTCCAATGGGACTTCTATATGAAACGTCTACCCAATTTTGCTCAAGGTCCCAAACACACATTACCCCGTGGATATTGCATCGCATCACAGCTCAGCTGAAAACAATCAAACACAGACATTTTGATAAACTCGTGATGGACATGAAATATACGAAACAGAAAATGCTTTAACATGTGTAATGACCAAATCCATATTTCTTTGCATTAATTTGTATAATACTCATAGGATAGCGGCTCAGAAAAATTCACGAACAGCCCTGACGTAATGTTATTTTCAAGACCGTGTATGTTTTTTAGTAGGATTATATTACGTCACCTAGGGATTCCCCCGTTATTTTTACAATTACGACAGAAGGGGGAGGGGTTTGCAGGTAGGTAATATTTTCTACTCGGGTTCGGCCAGTGTATACATATCGTATACCGTGTGTCCCAAAAAAAACGCAACACTGGTGGCAGGCGTCATAAGTTTTGAAAAAAGTACGTGACTACTTGTCCTTGGTTGTAAGGGTAGGAGGCGGAATGTTAAGCTAAAATATATCCCTGAAAAAAGTAATAAAGGGTAGAGTCAAATTTTAAAGATATGACCCCAGGAGAAATTCAAGTAACCGTGCGACCCATCATTTAACCAAATTGAGGCGCTATTAATACAAATA
The DNA here is from genome assembly GCA_023653785.1 of Ophioderma brevispina. Taxonomy (NCBI): domain Eukaryota; kingdom Metazoa; phylum Echinodermata; class Ophiuroidea; order Amphilepidida; family Ophiodermatidae; genus Ophioderma; species Ophioderma brevispina. The sequence continues at coordinate 9,880 of JAMKCH010048142.1, forward strand.
GGCACTGACGTTTGCGCCAATATGAATCTGTAAGTCCCAACGCGTACACGTCCACCATTTCCCCCTTAAAAGACAGGGACTGCAACAAAGATTAACTCATGAAGTTTCATTGGTAATAACAGCTAAACACAGCATTTAACACACTTAAAAAGATCTCGAATTAGGAAGGTATATATGATCAACAAACGCGTTTGTATTGTCCAATAAGCATTGATAAGACTGCATGGATTAAAGCTACTCATTCAATAATTCGGTGCCGCACCACAAAGAGTAATCTTAACCCAAAATTTAATGAGGGCGAATGAATATACTGGATGTGCATGAGTTTTGTGGTTTGAAAACCATAGGTTTTACCTTCAGAAAGTGAGAATGTAGTGTACATATTTTCAGTAAGAAGCAAGTTGCAGCCAAAAGCATTTGTTCATTTTATGTAATGTGGAGTTTGTCTAAGAACTTTTAACTTAATTGTTCTCATAGGTTTATTATTCTTTTGAAACATATTGTTATCACCAAAATAAAATTAATGTGTTCTTATTCTCAATTTAATAATAAGTAGCAAAAGGAAGTAAGTTCAGCAAACCAGGGTATAGAAAGTAGTTAGAATAGAGACCTCTACGTAGGTCTGGTTAGTCGTGAGATAGATATTAGAAGGCAGTATTTGGGGTAGATAGAGTCGTCTGAAAGAAATTTGGGCAAGTAGTATAATGTTGATTGCAATCCATATTGGGGGGCCCATTTGCCATTCTGTTCTTCATGCCAGTATTGTGGGTTAACCAGCTCCTAATTTTGTTTAAAAAGGTTCTGCGGGTTAACAGATGTTGGGGTTAATCATAAAAAACTATTGACTCTACCTTTAGGAACTTCAGGAATATAGCTAACAGTCCCATCTCACCTCACAACAAAGAATAAGAAGGCACGTGCTTTTGCTTCACACTTGTGGCGGCCTTCCCACCAAGGTTGCGTTTTTTGTTGGGACCCCACGGTTATAGTAAAGACCGGAAAAAATTGAAAATGCCCTAATTCATATTGTGCTCCTGATAAATTATCAGAGCTCTGAAGAGAGGTTACAAAAATTGTGTCCCTCCCTTCAATTCGGTCAGGTTAGCTCGCAAGTGTCACACTACAATTGGAAAAAAAATCAAGGCTACACGATTTTCATTTAAGGGAGTCAAGTTAGGTCATGTGGAACATTTTGTTTTAATGTTAGCATCCACAAAAAACCTGATACACGAGTCTGTTTATCTGTCTGTGTGTGTGTGATCAAACAGTTAACCCTAACATTATTGCTCGCTGTTTCAACATATGTGCAAAGATTTCCATGGCACTTGTAT
>JAMKCH010048143.1:0-10773 GCA_023653785.1 Ophioderma brevispina
CACATTCGGACTCACACAAAGGAAAAACCCTATGGATGCAGGTATTGTCAAAAACGTTTTGCTTCTCACAGTCAACTTATCATACACAATCGGAGTCACACAAATGAAAAACCTTATCAGTGTGAGTATTGTCAGAAAGGTTTTGCTCGAAGTGATCAACTAAGAAAGCACATTCGAACACATACTAATGAAAAACCCTATCAATGCGAGCATTGTCAAAAATGCTTTGCAGACGTAAGTACTCTTACACGCCACGTACGGGTTCACACCAATGAAAGACCCTATCATTGTGAGTATTGTCAGAAACGTTTTGTACGATTTAATTACCTCAAAAGACACATCCGTACTCATACTAACGAAAAACCCTTTCAGTGCGAGTATTGCCAAAAATGCTTACACAAAAAAGTTATCTTAACCAACACGTTCGAACTCACACAAACGAAAAATCCTATCAGTGTGGGTATTGTCAGAAATTCTTTAAACATGCACGTAATCTTACAAACCACATTCGGATACACACAAAAGAAACGCCCTATCAATGTGAGTATTGTCAGAAATTCTTTGCAAGAAAGGAAAATCTTGCTAGTCATATTCATATTCACACAAAACCCTTTCAGTGTGAGTATTGTCAGAAATGCTTTGCACAAAAGGATAGTCTTAACAAGCACATTCAGACTCACACAGAATAAACACCATGTCAGTGCGTAATAATTATGGCCGCTTGAAACTCCAAAAATAAAGACTGAAATACATTAGCGCTCGTTCACTGGTATCCACATTAACACAGTCCTCTGTGGCCCAGTGGTAGTTCTCACACCTAGAAAGCGAGAGGTCCGGGTTTAAGACCGTGTATTTTTCGTCTTTATTTAGTTCTGTGCTCGCCAGTTTCTCCGAACTTCTATATAATATTTACCAAGTTTCTTTCTCATGTTGTATCATGTACTTGATCCTCGCGTGCATTGAATTGAGTTTCGCTTCGTCATAGATTCTGCTAGAATCATGCATAAGGCCCTCCCATTCTAAAAATATTTTTACATTTTTGTAGCAAGTACGGGTACCCTAACATACCCTGCAAATGATTAGACCAGAAGCAGCCTAATAAGCACAAAGTCAGATATTTTTGTCATTACTGTCCGTACGGACACTTACTTCAATACGTAATCGTTGAACAATGCCATTTTCGTCATTTTCTGGCAACTGTTCAGTTGAAAAAAGTAACTCATGAGAATTCTACAGACTTATCCTTCAATTTTAAGCTTTTCCTGCAAATTTCAAATATTTTGACTCTTTCGGGTGAATCACTGATGGTGTCTTTAAACAGGTATAGCCGTATTAAGGTTCAAGGTCATCCTGGGGGTAACCTTAACCCAGTTCTCCGATAAAGGTGTGAAACTGCGTCAAATTGTTTTGATTCTTAGTCTTAATTTTACATGTGTACACCATTTGCAAAAGAATTAAAATGAGTTTTCTGCTTCAGTTTGACCAGCGCAATAATTTGACACCAGTTTCGGCAAAATCTGAGTATTGGATATTTTTTGCCCCAGGATGATAGCCGTGTAACTAAAGGTCCGAACCTAGACAAATTATACCTTATATAACTCTGGCGTGTGTTTTCTTGTGTAAAACGCCATTTCCGTCGTCTGCCGAATAAATGTCGGCGGAGTCATTTTATTATAAAATCGTTCTGTTTACCCATAAGGGCGCTGATTTGGTCTTAATCATTTCAGGTGAGGGCTAATATATATAAAAGCTTTAAAACCATGCCAAAAAAATTCAATTTTGAAAAATCTTGAGGGTGCACTATTTTTTAAATGTGCCAGTATCTCTTTAACTGTTTGTAGCTCAGCTGCTAAATCCCTCATCCCCAGAGAGTTTGTCACAACTTTCAACCGCCAAGTGACAATAATAATCAATATTTATTTCATCTCAATTCGTGGCCTGTAGGTCAAATTGCTAGAGGCTTTACGACTTCATACTTACTAGACAGAAAAAACTAATAGAGACAGCAGTTTAAACAGTGCCGTGATGCAACTTCTAACACATTATGAAACACACTGAATGGGAAATTGCAGGCTTTCATGGTTACTGTGTTTTTTGGTATGTGAATGAAACAGTTCCCATAGGAGTTTTTGTTCTAAAATTGATTTTCTTGCTGTTTTTCATTCATAGGGACCAAACTCTTAGAAAATGATGGGGTTCAAATTTTCAGACTGCTGCCCCCAACACTAGGGGGAAAATTGAAATTGAGTCAAGTTGTGCTTTATGTACATTAACATGTTCCTCTCCTTATAAGGATTAGAAAAAGTATATATTTGCCTTGGTTCCAACCTGAAGTTAAAGTGCTATAGCCCCACAATGGTTCAAGGTCATCTTGGGTAACATTTACCCAATGCTAATGTTTGGTGAATTGGTGATAAGTTCTTTGTATTGTCTCATAGGATCGCAAAATGTCTTATTTTTACAGTGTGGTGACATTGTTGATGGCTTAATTCAGGGCAACGAGAGATTGCAAATAACAGGTGTCCTGAAAAAATTTGAAAATTCTGATTTTGGCACTGGTGTACAGCTTTATATATCGAAAATATCACCATCTGTCGGGATTAGCTGAGAACTGTTCCTTTGTACAAACCTTGTAAATTTCTAATTTTGTATAGGGCAAATCTAAATTCAGGCCTATGGTTTTTCTATTGAAATAACGCTTACAAAATCAACCTTTTGTTTCACTTTAAAGCTTTCTGTACCAAATACAACAAGGGGGGGGTAAGAAATCCTTAGAGTGTCGTATCTATTGAATCACTGCATATGACACCTTATCATGGATGTCGCAAATCTCTCGTTCACCTTTTAATTACCAAAATGTAGCAAGGTCTACATGAATATATGGGGGTCACCAAATTTTCCATTTTTTTTTTTTTTTTTTTTTTTTTTTTTTAATTAAAATGCATTTTCCTGTTTCAGTAGACACTAGGAATCATTTGATAAACCACTTTTAAAATACTCAAGGCATTTGTCCCCCCCCCCCCCCGGTGACCTTGAACCATTATGGGGCTATACCGCTTTAAACTAAGTTGACCTAGGCCATACTATTTCTAATCCCTATGAGGAATGAGGAGACGAATGCATTAGTTTACATTAAAACAAAATTTGATGTTCGATTTTACAATTTTCCCTGTACCAACATTTTCCCCTTGAATGGGCATCAGTCCCTGAAAATTTGAACCCACATTTTCTGACAGTTTTAGGTCCCTATTGGAAGCCCAAACGCAACAAAATTAATTTTAGCATGAAAATCCTTTGGGAATACCATCAAACCACACTAGGATTCCTTTGCCACCTTATCCCATTAATTTACTTGGTACAAATTCCATCTTTTAATACTAATGTCAGTATATCAGTATTCTGTGTTTTTATTCCATATTGTGGTCTGAATTTGCAATAGGCCAATAATAATGTATTGCATGAATTTCAAATGTCTATCTGGCTATTATTGATAGAACAGCCAAAATTACAATCGGAGCGAGCTATGTCATCTATCTCAGCAGAAGCTCAAAGGCATTCAGGAAGATGCAGCTACAAGCAACTCCAGCAATATGCTCTGAGGGAAGTGGAATGGTTGAATGCTCAAAAAAACTGGACCACACTTTCGCAGGTTAAACCTAAGTCCAGAGACCTCAGAACACACTAATCTAGACAGGTACTGCATAAGGTGAACTTTTCCCTCCTAAGTCACCTTTACAGCGAGACATATGCCAGGATTGCTTATAAACCGATAAAAGTAGGCTCCGAAGGTGACAGTGCTGGTGTTCTACCAATGAACTATTCCTTATTGTCAAAGTGAGAGTTATACATGTAATAAATAATTGAGATACCATGCATACAGTTTGTGCTTGTACTTGGAATGTGGAATTCTTTTGTTATGGATCAATAGAACAAAATAATCCCATGTTTCATGTACAAGCACAACCATCACAAATGGCATCTAAACCTCACAACTAGGAAGGTTTAGATGCCATGTGCCAGGTGTGTGCTTGTACTTGGAATGTGGTATTCTTTTGCTATGGATCAACAGAACAAAAGAATTCCATGTTTCATGTACAAGTACACACATCACATATGGCATCTAAACCTCACAACTTGACAGGTTTAGATGTCATATGTAAGGCGTGTGTTTGTACTTGGAATGTGGAATTCTTTTGTTATGGATCAAAAGAACAAAAGAATTCCATGTTTTGGGTCTAAGTACAGGGGAGTACTAAGGGCTGGAGTTCCTCGGGTGCAATGGACCTCTGATATATAAGTAAAAGTGATCTGATTTGGTATAATATTTTACAAACCCTTGTGCTGCCTTCTCAGCCCGACTGGGTATGCTCAGGGCTAAAATTTTGGCGAGAATCTGAGTATCGATTATCGCAAAGATTCTCATAAACTGATTTGCATGAATCAATCTTGATTCTCGTAAACTTTAGAACTTAGCACAGTAGCAAATTAGATGATTTCCGCAAACTTAATTTTTTGGAATCAAGACTGATTCTCGTACACAGTCGGTAACAAAATTCTACCCCTGACGCTGGTGAAGATACTGAAGTACCCGCATCACGCATGGCATATGACCTCGCTAAAATGTTTCCTCAAGTATGGTAATGGCCATTTAATATTTGCCCCTGGTCATAAGACCATTACTGTTTAATAGCTAGATACTGATGTTGAGGTTTAGGTGCCATAGGTAAAGCGTCTGGAATTCCACTTGGAATGTGGAATTATTTTGTTTGTGGATCGATTAAACAAAAAAAAATTGTGTACAAGTACCCACATCACCATGACATATTAAATCTCAACCTCAATATAGAAGGGTTATAAACCAGAATCCCATTCTAGAAGTTTGGAGAATGAGATTCTGATTTATAACCCTACTATTAATATGTTTCCTCAGGTGTGGTAATGGTCATTTAATATTCGATGTTAAAGCTGGGTATTTTAATGCCAACTTGCATTACCACGAACTTAAGAAGTACAAAAATAGTTAATAATAACCAACAAAACAATCTATGACTACCAACATCTCAAGACTGAAAAGACAATGAAACCACCTTTCTTTTGTCTTGATTTTCCAACATGATTTTGGGCCATTCTCAAAAAGTAAACCTTTTGATAAAAAATGAAGTTAATGGTAGTGCAAATTTCTTTACATTATCACATTAATCATCCTTCCAGTTTCCTGCATGATAGTTTAAACAAATATGTTCAAATCAAACACCCCCATTTGCATAAATGAACGTCTTTATATTTTGGGTAAAAAAGTGAGATTATTACACCATTTTGCTTCTTAGTTTTATATTAAATAGTTCTTCATTTGTTGAAACCTGCTAAAGTATTGCAGACTTAATCTTCCAAAATTATGTTGAAAAAATACAATTAAGGAAATAGACAATAATTAACAGATGAATTTTAATGGACTTGGTATGTCACACGCGTGACCAAAAATACAAAGAAGTTGTTATTACTAGAAGCATCTTACTCGAAACCCACTGTCTCAGTAATGTTCATATTTCATGTCAAAAGGCCAGTTTATAATACCTTCCGTTATACAAATAAATGGTTTAGATCTTTCACTGTCAAAAGTTTCTGGATGTGTTATTTACTGTCACACAGGACCGGCACTCACCATTTTGTATTTGAAGACAGAAATTTATGGTCATATTGAGAAGGTAGCAGTGTTAAAGCAATATTGGCACATTTTTTGAAGAGCGCTCCCAATTTTCAAAATTTGATAGTTTTGCACAGTTCGTGGTAAATTGTTAGGAAAATATACCTGCGAACGCGAATGCTAAAAAATGCGTATTTATCATAAAATAAGCGATTTCTAATTAGAATTGGATCCAGAGTGGACTTAATGGCAGAGTTGAATGGACCGTTTATCATCCGTCCATGATGAAATGTGCCATCTCGATAGAAAATAACCTCTAACTCTTGCCTGAACAATAAAAACTAATGATGAGCGTAGACATGTACATGGTAGCCATTTCCGGCTATTTCACATTGGAAGGCCGTTTAAAGCAGCCGTTGAATATATCGGGGATCCTGATATAATTATTTAATCAAAATATCCTGGTTTTGACACATAGACATTTAGACGCTTAACATTCACAGGTATAGATTTACTAGCCAGTTACCAATGCAACCATCTAAAAATCTCAACTTTTTGAAAATTGGGCGGCGCTCTTCAAAAAAAATGTGCTAATATTGCTTTAACTTTTATCATCAGTTAAAATATACCCAAATTTACCCCAAAAAAATTAAAAATATTAACAATTAATTTTAATAAAGGGACTGTTTAAACTTAATTTCCATGTGTCTTTTGAAAGGTTGGGGTGAAGTTGCCAAATTAGCAGACTTGCACTATTTCGACACAGGGAATCTGCATACTAGGAGTAGCATTGCTCTTTGCAAGTATTACTGATGGACATTGTAATGAAAGTGTTTGAAATGGTTGAGAATATGGGAAATAACAAGATTTATTAAAACTTCATTTTTGGTGCACATTACAAAGGTCATCAATTTTGTGGTATAAGTCAATGGAGATGTCACATACGTAACAACCAATGTCACACACGTGACCGTACTTAGTGATATAAATGTTTAATTACAAAGTAAACTTTGCTTGTTACTTTTAATTACAACCTGTTGTAATGACAACATGCCAATGTCTTTCTGAAATAAATATAAGAAGGTGAGTACTTAAACTATTCAAAGAATTTTACAGTTGAAGTTTGAATTTAAAACCCCTTTTTTTAGGTCACAACGTGACCGAATTTATTTGCCTCTCATGACAAAATAATCAGTCTGGCGAAAGTGGAAACATTATTTTGCGTTAGGTTGGTATAATAGGTTTTTAATATACAAAAAGTAATAACAGATTGGTATATTGGCACCAAACAGGGGCCTGAGCATGGGTTGAAAATCAAAAAATTCCGTTTTTAGGTCACAAACGTGACCGTAAGAATTGCCCTTTTTATTGTTTTTGACTTTTTACTACAAATATGATTTCTATCAATATTGCTTTATGATTTCAATCAAACCATTCAAATCAATAATAGAAATTCAAAAATGTTGGCAATAAATAATTATGTAAGTAATAAAGTATTCACAAGAATTTGATTGGACAGCAGCAGGGTGGCGCTCTACAAATATTGCACCAATAAATAAGACAATTTTTGATTGATAATCAGTTTTGTTTTGATTTAAAAATACAGAGGGTGTATTAGCTCAATACATGTGAATAAAGCTATTGAACGTGCCATGGGAATTGTGCGTTTATTAAGCCATAGTGACTGGCAAAGATGTGTTTTGCCAAGTGGGGGGAAATTGGATAACCATGTTGTTGGGGTTTTTTTTTGCGTACGCAAACTGCGAAACATGGATGACGGATTTCCTTGGAGAAGTATTAATTTAGCCTGCCATGCTTCTTAGGCCACATGAACCCATGCAACACCCGGGTATTAATTAAACATAAACACAAAATTGTGATTATGCTGTCACTACTCGATATCTGTGTCAGTATCTTACCAAGAAGACTTGACTAGCGCAGTGATGGACTTGCATCAAGACGGACATTTCCATCATGTATCAAGTACACTCTTGAACACAGATTTATGCTATTAACCAATTGATAGATCAGGCAAAAGATGAGTTAATGAAAAGGTGTATGGCAAGTTAGGAACTGGAAAGGGTAAAATATCCCTACTTTTACTGCTCCCAGAAATTTTACTTCAAAGTTTGTCCTCTCTGTAATACCCATTTGTCTGGTCTTTGAAAATACTGAACTTGTCTGTTTATTACATTTAATAAATTTCAATTAAAGTGTTATAAACATTTAAGCTTAGTGTCACAAAAACAACAGGCATATCATAACTTAGGTATTACATTTTACCTTAAAGGGCCACAATGGCACAAAAATATTCAGACAAAATGAAATAGACCTTACTGAAATCACTTTCACAAATTAAAAATAATTTGGTGTTTATATTTTGTAAAACAGGGAAAAGGAACTAATATTATTTTCCTTGTAAGCTTCACTTCTCAAGCAAGGATGCTGGCATTACTGCCAGCATTTTATCAAACTTGAAAAGCATGATACACTGTAAATTCTGGCAAGGATGTCAACACAATGATTTTCCGTGGCAGGTATTGCCACCGACTGCCACCACCTCTTGCTGTTTTTACTGTTTTTTTTACGGAATGTAAACACCCAAATTGTTTTCAAATTTGTGGAAGTGATTTCAGTAAGGATCTATTTTATTATGCCTGAATATTTTTGGTGCCATTGTGGCCCTTTAACACCGTTACTGACCAGTTCAGTCAGGCATAGTGTATAGCTATTCCTACATGTCTGCTTTTTGCATCTAGGTTGACAGTAATACCGTAATCCAATGTTGAATGTTGGCAAATTTGTTGCATAACACTCACTCTCCTTTTATAAACTGCAGCTAACAATGATTTAGCAGCTAGATAAGCAAATTCCTGGGTAGTCAACCAATTATCGTTATTATATGAAGTTGCTCTTCAAAGGACTTGGATTATGTGGTACCAGTCTAAATCCCAAAAGCCCAAAAGAGAGAGATCAGAAATATACTTTGTTCACTCTCTGGATCAGATGTGACCCACTTGGCCATGGCGACGTTAAACTACATCTTAAATAATATCCAGTCCACACATGCATGCTCTTAGACTTATGTTTCAATCATTACCACAGATGTGTTAAAATGGATATTTATAGCAACAATTTTTTTTTTAAAATTACAACCCTAAACTGACCCCTTTCACCTGAAATGACCTAAGGTAGAAATGCAATCCCTTCCATTAATTTGCCTTTCACCCTTTTCATAATACCTCTTGCTAACCGGAGTGTAACTACGTGTCATGGTCGATTTTCTTACCTATAACCATAGAGGTTGGAGAGAAGGAGAAAGCTCAAGATTCCCTAAGGCATTACGGACAACGACGATTATCCCAGTTATACACTGGGCAACTCATTGTAAAAGCATGACCAACAAAGGTCACTTCTCGACAGGAAGTACCTTAATGTCCGCTGACATCTCCGACAGAAGCGGCCCTCTGTTAACGATTTCGTGACACGCTCAGTTGAATAAGTCATGACCGGGAACGTGCGCAGAAATGTATATCCCCGATGCGCGTGGTCTGTTTACCCCCCATGGAGACGAAAACGAAGAGATTGAGTCGATTACAGCCGAAATTCTGAGTATTTCAGTCCAAACAATTCGGAGATAACATGTTCCTAAGATGAGTTTACAGTGATTCTAATTTTGTTCGCCTGAACTTTGTTCGGCAGAGACTTAGTTATCACTGTTTCTGTCGTCTGTCCGTCTGTTGTTGTCTGTCAGCTGTCTGTTCTCCCCGCCGTCCTGTTTCTGTGATTGTGTACGACTTTTATCTGGAGTTCCGTAAGGGCTACGGTGATGTAACTTGGTGGGAGAAGCGGGTCCAAGAGTTCTCGGACTGAGATTTAAGTTTCTTAATTTGCATAATTACAGGAAAATTTTCCCGTAAGGCTTGTTACAAGTTTTATGGAGTCCGTAAGGCGTTGATGATGGAAACTGGGGGAGGGAGCGGGCTGGAGAGTTCTCGAACTGCTTAGATTTTGGTCGTATTTCGGGCAAATTAATATGCAAATGAGCTAATTAAGTATGTAAAAATCAGAGGAATCGGCATTAATTTTAAACGGTACATCAGAGATGCAAAATTCCTTCGCTGCATGAAAGCCTTCATGATGCGCATCTTTTTGCAATTGAAAAAGTGCACGATATGTGCGGCTTAGGTATGCAAATGAGCTACTAAATATGAATTATTACTGTATCTCTGAAACGGTACATCGGATGGGCAACAAATTTCTTCGCAACATGAAAGAAATTACTATGTCATGCATCTATTGTGTGAATCCTAATTGGGTTCAAAGTGCATGTGGGCAGATTAAAGGGGCATTTTGATACAATTGATCTAATAAATATGCGTTAATTGCTGTATCCGCTGATGGTACATTGATATGCAAAAATTCATCCGCTTACATGGACTACTATGCCGTGATCTTTTGTGGAATCATGAATTGGGGTCCCAACGTGCATGTGGGCCAAATTAAAGGGGAATGTTGTGATGCATTGATCTAATTAAATATGCTAATTGCTGGGTTTTGTATTGCTGAAACAGTACATTGGATATGCAACTTCCTGGTGCACATGGAAGACTATGCAATACATCTTTTGGGTGAATCATCATTGTGAGTCAAAATGCATGTGGGCCCGTAAAGGCATTCTTTGTATATTGTTAAAATTGCAAGTAATGCCAAATGCTTGGTCCAGTCAGCCAAATTTGCTCAGGTGTTCAGTGTGAAATACTACACCTTGCAAAAGAATTTGATTCAGGAGTTCATTTACTTTAAATAAAAATAGGTCAGTATGTGGTATTTGGCAGGTATGGGTTGAGGGCTGGTGTGGTTGGTGGTGTACAAAAAACTAACAAAGCAAAAAAAAGGGAGGGGGAAAGTATACAACAACAATGGTATTAACATCACTAGCTTATAGCTAGATATCTAGTTACCCATTTTCATTGAAAGGTTTTTCTATCTCTGGTTCTTGTGGGTCAGTTTTGTGGGGTTGCAGCATGTTTACAATCTGTGAAAATACGTAAAATTCGGGATTTTACAGCTTTCCAACCCGTAGGAGGGCCCCCAAATTTAAAATGTGGTCACATGATTTTTCAAAA
>JAMKCH010048144.1:0-98913 GCA_023653785.1 Ophioderma brevispina
ACTTATGGTTATAATATAGACGATTTGCACCGTCCACATAATGCATCTCGTATTGTGCCCACTTCCATCCGGGAACTTGTACCAGCCTCAAGTCAGCTAAAAACATACAGTTAAGAGTGTAATTTCAATACTAGAAAACTTAACCTATCTGTGACATTGCACAGTTTAGACTGGTTCCATTTCTCAAAAAAGTGCTTCCTACAACATGACGAAGGCACTTTTGAGTAAAAGCAATTGGGGTAGTGTTTTTAGATGAAAATTTTATGCTAATTCCAAATTTTCTGGTCCCCAAGCTGAATTTTGAGAGGAAATGTGCCTAATTAGCGTAAATTCAAAATGGCCGCCATTTTAACGTTTTTTTTGTACATAACTCAAGAGTTAAGGTTTGTAATGACTTCATTCTTGTGTCTATACAAATGTTTTCAGGGTCAAGGAATACAATTAGATCATTAGTTATAGCATTAGGTCAACTTAACAGTTAATTTGCATACAAATTCAAAATGGGCTGCCATTTTGACATTTTGTACATAACTCAAGATTTGAGGCTTGTACTCCATTCTTGTGTCTATACATGTGTTTTCAGGGTCAAGGAATTAAATTAGATCATTAGTTATGGTCATGCGCCATGAGTTGGGGTATACAAAATGAGGGTGGTGTTACATTTTCACAAATATTTTTAAATATTTTTTATTGTATCATAAGAACCAAGTTAGGTATTCAGCTGATTTATATTTCATTTTAAAGGGAATTTATCTAGCTTTGAAATGGTAGCAGATTCAATTTTGTGCTATTTTTACTTTTTGAATTGTCGTAATTTGAGTCAGTTGGGGTCAGAGAGGGTGGTGCCTACTGATGAGGTGCCTACGGATGAGGCATGTGTTAAAGTATATAGGATTTTTGATATTCGGGGCTTTTGCATTTATTTTGTTTTATATCTTTGTAACCCTGCCATGTATTAAGATAAATAACATCTCATTTTGTTTGTTATTTATGTGGCATTCATTTTGACTCATACAATAGTTTAAGCTATGATGATAATTGAAGGTAACAAATTAGACTGCCACAAAATTTTGTACTTTTTACATCAAAATTTCACTTTTCCACCCTATATGGCACTTGTGGCACCCTGTATATGCACATACAACTTGCATATTTGTCTTCCTTACATTTTTAGCTTTACAACAATATATAGTTTTATAGGAATCTCAAAAACAATTGATGACTTACTCTCATTTAAGTGTGAAAACTTGTAATATTTGGTGGTTTCAAGCATGAAACACATTTTGCTCCCAACTCATGGCGTATGACCTTATAGCATTAGGTCATGTTGACAGTTAATTTGCATAAAAATTCAAAATGGCTGCCATTTTAAATTTATGCAAATTAATTGTCAATATATGACATAATACCTTAACTGATGATCTAGTTGTGTTCTCTGACCCTGAAAACCTATGTACAGACACAAGAATGCAAGAATGAAGTCTTTACAAGCCTTAAATCTTGAGTTATGTACAAAAATGTTAAAATGGCGGCCATTTTGAATTTATGCAAATTAGGTACACTTCCCCTAAAAATTAGCTTTGGGGACCGGAAGATTTGGAATCGGCATAAAATTTGCTTTTAGAAACACTATTTCAATTGCTTTTACTCAAAAATGCCCTCAACTAGTTTCTTTTTGAGAAGTGGAACCAGTCTAGTTGAACTGTATTCGTCCGGCAGGTGACAATTAGGGCATGGTTACGATCGAAAAATGCCACCTATTTTGTCATAAATTTAAACATCAGTGCCTCGCTTGTTTTTTGTTCCTATGATATTCTTCTACATTTCTGTAAGATTAACTTCATGTGAAAGGGTACTTTGCATTGTAGTTTTAGGCACTGTCCGGCGACATGAACGAACAACAGAATTTTTTGTAAACATGAACTCCTGGGACAAGTTCCCGGATGGAAATGGGCACAATACGAGATGCATTATGGGGATCGTGCAAATCGTCTATTGCTCTCTCTTTATTTTTTGACCACATAATCAGACAACCTATTTGGCACTGATGTCCCTATTTTTTAGAAACCTTGGCTCCAGTTTGAGGATATTAGTTTAATTTTAGAAAAATTCTGAAAAAAGTGACCTGCTTCTATACCAAAATTGGCATGAAAAGGGGAGAGGTCATTCATATACCAGAAGGCTGAAAATGAGACCCATATTACTGGCGAGTCTCTGTGTGATAATTTGTGTTGAGTACAGATCACATTTGTTCCCTGTAAAATATTCTATTGCCTGTACAACATACCTTCTTTTCCCAATACTGGATAGCAGTGTAACAACTAGGGTGAAGTTGATCTCAAGACTCAAATAGCAGCTCCGAACCAATATAGCAGGTCTGAGCCAATATAGCAGGCCTGAGTTCAAGTCAGAGCTGACAAATCTCTGTTGTTATTTTGATATGTGGTAAAAACCCAATTTTGTGAAATTGTTTTGAACAGGAATTCATTGCTTACTATGGGTAGGGGTGGGCAAGTTGCAACTTTTTTTTTATATCGAGTGGATTCTATGGCCATTTTGGCTCCTTAAAAAGAATCTAGCAAGCTTTTTCACTGAAGATAAAGTTTTGGGTTGGTTCCATGGATTTTAAGTTTTGTACATAAAGTCAATAGGATTTTTAAGAGTTGATAGTTATTTGCCAATATTTGTCACAAACAAACTAATGACAACCATGTAACATGGCCCATGTGCTAGGTATATTGCCGGCTCCCTTGTAACAGCCATAGGTTCCAAACTAACACAAGTCATGATTTCTAAAATAAAGAAAGAATGTCTCGTCTACTTGCGAGGGTGTGAAGTCACTCATTAGCACAGTTACAACCTTCACCTACTGGTGTTTAAATTATTTATAGAAAGAGAGGCACCTCTTTAACACAATGAGGTGCCTGCTACTATATGTTAAGGGGAGGGGGCACAGTACCAATCACTCCACGTTTGGTGTAATGGAGTTAGTTCCCCCGTAAAAAACAAGTCCTATTTGGGATATTTTGGTGTCCTGTGCGAATCAGTTTCCCGTGAGGGTAAGCATGTTATTATCAAATGAGAGTCGGCATAGCAGTCCATTACTCTTAAAGTGAAAAAATAGGACTTTCGATCCTCATGATAAAATAGGCCCCCGGAATGAATACCCTTCGGAAAACGGTTCGGAGGGCGTCCGTGACATCCGAAAATAGCGGTGGCGCTGTTCACGTGCTCTTACGCAAAGTTAAACGGAATGTGTAAGGTGAATTGAAGCCTTTATACAAGTTTAGGTCTTATCATGTGATTTATGCATTGAAAATATTTCAAAATGGTTTTACGTCTGGTGGAAAAGAGAGTCTCTTTACTCACATTGTTTACGTGTTTCAATGGGGCAATTATTTGGTACTGTGCCCCCTTAATATAGCACGACACATGCACATCTGGTATGAAAACACCCCAGTACCATTCACGGGTTTAAGCAAGTTTGATTGTAACTGGTTTCAAGGCTTGAGCCTTACAGACAAAGACTCCTTCCATTTTCACTCACTCACAAACTAGTGTCTTGTTTTGGTTGTTTCTGTGCATTGCCTTGCCGCAGTTGAAGGAGAATTTTGGAAAAATAATAGTTTCTGCCCTGAGAAATTTTTTTTTTTCTTTGCACTTATGTGCCTAAACCTATAAAGCACATATTGGCATTGGTGAGTTTTCTAGCAAAATCCGGGATGAAGATCATGTTTGTTTTTTGTTTTTCCAAAATAGCAAAAAGCCCTATAGACTCTTACAAACTTAAACTCCACAGCACAACCTAAAAAATTTATCTTGAGTGAGAAACGCTTGTCTGATTCAGGTTTCAGAGAGCCAAAGGCCATAGAATATGACTAGTGTTACAAAAGCTTTGTAAAAAAGTTCATGCTGCCCACCCCTACTATGGTCCTCCTTTTCATTAGATCCTAACCTGTATCAAGTTTTTGCAGCCCGTGAGAGGGTAGCTTTCCAATTTGGCCACCTTGGAAATTTTGGCTTAGTAACCCTCACCAGGACCGTGTCATTTTGCCGGCCGACGGCCCACATGCAAGGCAAAAGCAATCTAGTTTATTTTTAAAAGGCCCAGAGAACGAGAGACAAAGCTTGCGTTCATTGCACTCGGCCGTTTTCCCGGCACAGGACTTAGTAGGGTTAAGTCAATAACGGCCCACGGCAACAAAACACATCGCGCCACTTTACCGGAAGACGGCCCAGATGCAACGAAACACATCCGCCATTTTCCCGGAAGACGGCCCCAAATGCACGAAACACATAGCGCCATTTACCGGAAAAGACGGCCCAGGTGCCACGAAAAACATCGCGTGAAAATGCAATAAAAACAGGGTAAATACATAAATTAAATAAGTAAATAAATAAATAATAACACACTGATCCGCATGAAATTTGTAGCTTATCGTTCGCCAGTCGTGAGTGCCGCTATTACGCTACATCAAAGTCGTGAGGTGGCGCTATTATGCTACGTCAGGCTTCCAGTTTACTCATTGAATACGTTTATGCTAATTAACCCAATAGCTAATCGAAAATGGTGGCCGCTATCACCAGCGAAATCGAAATTGGCTATGGGCATTGTCCCAGTGTCACCCGCATGATGAAAACATTGCGCCTTCTGCGGGCAAGACGGCCCCAAATGCAGCGAAAAGCCATCGCATCATTTCCAGTAAATAACGGCCGAGATGCAATCAACGCATCGCGTCATTATCCGGGGGACGACGGCCCAGAGCAACGAAACGCGTCGGTAATTTCTCTGGAAGACGGCCAAGACTTGCAACGAAAGCGCTCGAGTCATTCCCGGCGAAGACGTCCCAGATGCAATGAAAACGCCAAGAGAGTCATTGCGCGACCAAAATAGTTGTTGAGGCCCAGGATGCAACGGAAAGCATTTTCCGACCGGTAACACGTTTTCGATGGGCTGCTTTCAATGCCTCTCCGGCCCGCGTTAGGGTTAAGCGCTGATGTGGCTGATAACAGACCTATTATCTTTAACAGTGATCACATGTCGAATAGATGTATGTGTAGTATACATGTGCGTGTGATTGGCATGGTTAAGTTTATAATATAAATCCAGTCAAGTCAGACTTCTTACAACAGCATTGTGAAAATTTGTTTTCTGTTTCAGGGGTAATATGAAGGCATTGGCGGAGACATTTTACATGGTGATATGCCCTTGATGATTTGAGCGTTTACTACGGCAACTGTGAATGTGAGTCATGTATTCCAGAAGATACTTAAAGCATAGTGAGTACATTTCATTTGATAATCGCCTTTTTCTTTTGTAGACTCTGAGATTAATATGTGTTCGTGTTCCTCATTCAATAAACCAGTTGAATGAATGAATGAATGAATGAATGAATGAATGAATGAATGAAAAGGCTGTGTTGAATGGGATAAAAACTATATAAAATTATGCTTCTTGACCTTTTTCTCTGGATGAACCTTCCCACCCCTTCCTGACTTGAACAGACCCTGGGCTGGGGCTGAGTTTTAAACTTAATCATTTCCATTGAAATATTCATTTGGATTTCTTTCAGTATGCATTAAAGGTTTTCCATTTTTCAACGTGTGTCCTGCCACAAGTATTGCCATCGCGCACACCTCGCACTCCGTCTGCTGCAGTAGTGTTGCCTGCACGTTGCGTCCACACTATTCTATGTATAAGCCTTACCTATTTGGTGGTGAACAAAGTAATACTAAACCAGCCCAAACCTACAACCTTAAACCCTATTAGATTGCAAATGTTTAATCTTTTATGCCTTATAGCAATCACATTGAGAATCAATTTTACTACAGAGAAGTAGTACCACATAGCAGATGATATTTCCCTCACTATTGCTTTATGTTAAGATTTTGGTACATCACCTCCAGGGGTTTGTTCTCACATATGTTTGGATAGGGATGTGTGGCCAGATGTTGAACCCAATACCAAGAAAATATACCAAAATTTAACAGATTGTCTTACCATCCGTATACCTAAAGTTATTGGACCACCCGTCTCTATCTCTTGTGACATTAATTTAGCTTAACCTCATATATAGATCCCTCATCTGATTGGTTAAAAGGGGAGGCATAAATTCAACTGGCTTCAAGAATTGAACCAAGAAATGAATATTCCCTGGGAGAGCGGGCATCTCATTCATGACTATACCCTCGACACCTCTTCCCAACATAGAAGACTGCTGGACGGGACTATATATCCATCCGTATTTGAGTGTAAATATTGATGTGTGTGTAAGAGTGAATACAGCGCGAAACTCACCGGGTCACCAATTTCTGTGTGTGTAGCAGACGATCGCTTGTTGGAAATTTTTGTTACATTCCCATACAGTGCTGGAAATTAACCCGGTACAAAACAAACACCAACAAGGGCGACGAAATGGCTGAATGCAGCACGCTTTGAGCGTGTAGATGACGAAGGTCTTAAAGGATCCTAGACGCAGCTGATAGTGCTAATACCAAAAACCGGCAGGTAAAATACGCAGTGAAGATATGCGAGGATTATTGGACAGCGGTGACGACCAAACTGCAGGCCGTGGAAAGGTTGCCGAATCAGAGTTCGATGTACTTGCTCGGTAAATTCTACGCATCTTGCCGACAGAAAAATGGCACTTTGTATAGCAAAAAAGTCGATGATGGCGATCCATTTTGGACCCCAACGTCACTTCCTCAACACAAGGAAAGTTGAAATCATAGGTCTTGAAGATTTTGCTAATTCCTCACGAGTTTTCAAATGTTTCTCAGACAACCCTGAAACAGCAAGGTAAGGGTGTTGTAAAGCACACGAATCCCATATCGCCAGAAGACATGGCCTTAATTCAAGAGTCACTGGATTTGAATGACAACAAGGTCTGCAGCAAGGGTTCCTGGATATAACGCTGAACTTTTGCAATCGTGGCAGGAGAACTTACGAGAAATGACGCGCATGAAGCTTTGAAATTCATGGAGCAAAGGGGGGAAAATGCTACATCACTCTGAGAGATACCCTCACCAAGAAAAATCGTGGGGAAGACACCGAGGAAAAGCCAAGGAGGGTTATGATGCAAACCGGAGGTCCGCGTTGCCCTGGTTCGTTCTTTCCTGTTCTATGTGGAAAAGCCCTTAATCCAGAATGCCAGTGGTTTGGACAAAAACCGAGGCGTCGGTCTATGGAAAAGACATCCGAGGTCAGGCCAGTGGTATTGTAATGTTCCTCTCGGGAAGAATACCCTCGGAGACAAGATGAATCCATATCATCCAGAGCTGGTACACGGTGTACACAAATCATTGCCTACGGGCGACTCGCTGCACTACCTTGAATCAAGCTGGATTCAAAGATCGCGACATCCTGAAGTGTCTGGGCACCACTCAGAAGCAAGCATAAAATACTATGCTCGGACCAGTGAGGCCAAAGAAGAAGAAATGTGTCAAGCATAGCAATCAACCATTAATCCGACATAAAGCACCTCCTGCAGAAATTCCTTTCACCATCTGCGCATAACACAATTTAGTGAGTTACGATAGGACTTGCTGAATTGAGCTGCTCACTGCAAGACATAACAAATTCTCCCGGGCACCGAGGTGCCTGTGAAAACATCAACACACACAAGAGCCCAAGGGCAGAAAATAAACCAACCACATTCAACTTCCAGCACTGTGTGGTAATATCATACAACAAGTAGGAAAACAGCAAAAAACTTTGTAAATGTGTTATGTTGTCCGTGCGGACTTGTTTTCTGGCAATCACACAGTTTGAATTACAAAGCAATTTGAAGATGTGTATTTTGGTCGTACTTTTAAAAATGTTGCCATGGAATTGAAGAAGTGAACTTTTGGAATTTGTTACTGTTCGCGTTTTGCTGTTTAATTTTTGGATTGTTTAATTGGAACACTTAAAAATCCAAGGTGGCTGCCAGATTTAAAATATTACACAAAAAAATTGTTTGTTCCTTAAACATGGCCTACACATATTAGGCCTAGGTTAAAAAGAATATTGGCTTAGAATGTTCTTTTAAACAAATCAGATACAAGAACTATATTATTCGGTAGATAAAAACAAACTATTACTGCTTTTTTTCGGGGCAATGGTTGAAACTATAGGCCCTCGGTGATCTCGCAACCATAATGGCCCCTCGGCTTAAGCCTCGGGGCATAGTATGGTTTCCTGAGATCCCCTTGGGCCTATAGGTTCAACCATGCCCTCATAGCAGTCAATATTTGTATAATATAACCCTTCTATATACCTGTGCTAATGACCTCCGTGAGTTATGAATAGGTCACTATTTCATCGTTGGATGGTTGAAGAAAATGATCATAAAATGGCACGACTCTGGAGGCTGGACTTAGGCAAAACATGCTTTGGTGGATTTTTTATAAGGCTAAGCCCCAGAAGCTAAGAGAACACTAACTGTTAAAATGTACTTTTGCGTAACGCTGGCAGCAGCACTATTTTTCACAGCTTGTGGTTTGCAGTGCATTCTTTATACCTGGTTGACCACTGGAAAATATATTTGTAACAGAAATGCTACCCCTTCTTATTAAACCAATTTTCAAGAAAAAAAGGGTGATAAATATACCAGAAGGGCTGAAATTATACCCTCGCACTGCACATCCCCATACTCCCTTTTCCATTAAGAACCCCCATCACCTAAAACTCCCTGTAAGTAGTTAAACTGTAATTTATTCTACGTGTCTGAAATAATTATTTTAATCTTTAATTGGATCCATGATCTAATTACCCTGATTACCCTGGCAGGACAGGTAAGGTCCCCTTTTCATGAACTCTTTTTCAATTCAGTGCAGTCCCTGGTCTACCAAGACTAATCATTAAGTTGGTTGTTTGTATTGTTTGTTTCTGTTTGTTGTATGGCTTTTTAACTCCTTATATGCATTATGACTCTTTGCACTTTTTAACCTTTTGTGTGCACTATCAGGCTCTGCATTGTAAGTTAAAAAGAAGTCTGGCATTTTTGGACTTAAAGTGAAATTGAGGAGCTTTTTAAGGCATAATCCTTCTGTTAAAAAAGGCAAATTTGAGAAGAATTGTCTTTTGAAAAAATATAAAGAGGGAACTAAGTAGGAAAGCTAACCATGACATTTTGAACATATTTTCTATCTTTAAAGGGTCATGCCTGATTGCTAATAGGCCATGATGTCCCCGAAACCCAAATTTTCCACGGGAAGTGGTTAAAATTTTGGTATCAAAGAAAGTTCCTATTTTCTAATTTTTCCTGCGAATCTTAGGGCTAAAGGATGTCTTTGAAAGTTGTAAGCAAAAATGTACTCCAATTTTGGTCGACCACCGAGATTACTTTAACACAGTACTCATGGAGCTCACAAAATAACGTTGCTAGCTGTCACATCAAAACGGATTGAAATATCGGCACGGAACTTTGCAGATGGGGTTTTGAGGTGAAGGCAATTCTGTCAAGGTGAAAACATTATATACTTAAATCGGGCCATTCCCCTTTAATGTGTATAGTTTTCTTGTCAGTTTCCTTGTTCAATTAAAATGTTTCAAAATAAAAGCCACATCTTTTAAAATTCCCTGTCACTTTCCAGGTTGTATTGAAAAACTCTGTGTGATCCTTGGTTTCATCGGATGCAAGGTTATATGGCTTCTGTCTAGCTCCTTTGAAAAGATGCTGGTTAATAAGGATCAGCCCCATTTGAAGGCCAGATAGTTCAAATATTACAGCACTGGACTCACAATCCAGAGATCACTGGTTCAAATCCACTTAAGCCAAGTTTTCTTTTCTGGATCGCATTTAACATTTTGTTTTCATATTTATCCAGAAATCACGTACCTCTACCTTTAATAATGCAATTGAAGGAAATTGATTGATAAATAGCAGTGCTATACTTTGGGAACTTGAACTTTGCAGTGCAGTAGCTAGTGCTATGTAAACTTGTTCACTAAACAAGAATGTGCTTGTTGGATGGACCTTAGGCGACCTTTGTGTGATCAGCAAGTAATCCATTTTTATTGCAACTCTGTGACACTGATTGCATGTTTTTGTGTACTTGTAATTATTGTTCAAAGGTTGATTTTAGGTCAGATTCAGATATGATTTCCATGTGGTTTCTAATGTGCTTAGTTATTTTAGAACTAAGGATTTGCTTACTGCATCATGGAAGTGTGTCTGTAGTAATGATGTAAAATATGACAAAACAGAGTGTTGTTTGATTTTGCTCCTACTTGAAAGGGTATACCTTAAATCTCTTCAACTTCAACTTTAAGTCCAACAAAGCCAAGAAAAGTTTTAATGCCAATTTTAATCTCAAAACGTGTATAGATCATTTACAGATAAACCAAAATGAGCTTTAGTTCATTCAGAACAATTCTAGGTACTAAACTCTCAACATTGAGAACAAGATCAGGAGGGTTTTTGAAGTTACGGTATGTGTGTCTCTGAATGTAGAACACGCATACCGTATACTGCCTGCTAGCATTTTTATTTGCAGTTGTATGTTTTTTTTTTTTTATTTTATATTATTTGTAATTGTTGTTAATATTTTTTTTCTGGAATTCATTTCTTTTTTATTTTTATTTTTTTAAATTTGGAATTAAAATATTGTTTTCTCCAATTTATTTAATATTTTTATTTGGGAAGTTTACATTTAAACATTTGAGTGTGTGTGTGTGTGTGAATATTTTGATTTGTATATTTTATTTAGAATTCTGTTTGTTTGTGATTTATTTTTGAAAATTTCTTCCCTATATTTTTTTATTTTTATTTATGACTTAAAATTGACAAGTAGGCCCCATATACCACCCAATAGCATTTGTTTGAGAATGTCTCAGACGCTATCCCTGAATATAGAGCATGCATTTGCTATATGTCCCATACCTTCTTAAAGCATTTGTTACAAATGGACGGATTAACACTATAATTGCATAAGGGAGATCCATGTGGACCCAGGATTTCATTTTTTGCATGCCATATTTTAATGCTACATTATTTTTGCCCAAGATTTTATATATTTTATTGCCTAAATATCAGTTGCACATATTTTGGTGGAAAAAAAATCAAATTGGACAGGCAACTAAAATAACCCCTGTTTTACAGGCATGGCAGACCCTGATATTTCAATTTTGCAGATTTTTTTTTAGTTTTTCCAAAAATCATGTAAAGTCAACCTGTTTTAGCCCAAATTTATCAATTTTGGCTAATTTTTTCTACAAAATTTGTTTGTAAAAAAATTGTAGTTTTTTCCCCTGATTTATCAGATTTTGGGGCTATTTTAGTCCAATTTTGACCTTCAGAAGAATTAAAAAAAAAAAGAAACAAAAATTCACCCAACTGACCGACCCTATTTGAAAGGTCTGCTCGCCCATAAAATAGGGTTTTCTTGTCGCCTTATGGTGTTTTTATAGCATAAATAAGCATTTTGGTGGTGCTATTCAAAATGTGTTTTGCCCCTTAAATCATACTGGAGTAACTTTTTTGAATTTTTATTTTAGCAATGTAAAATTTTGTATTTATGTCCTACTATTATGAGCCAAATTTTATGGAAAAAGTCCTTCGGGAAATGATTTTTCATTTTTGGGTGGGCGTCATAAAATTTTTTAGACTGGCATTTTGAATCTCTATAACTGATTTTAATTTTTTTCCTGTTATGTGGTCATGTTGATGTACCCCATCAATGACCAAAGTTTTGGTAAAGAATTTCAATGGTAAAGTGGTTTTCAGGAAAGGGGGTCCATTTGGACCCCCTCTTCACCAATGGGAGTGCAGAAGACCTTATGCACTTAAAGGGACATAATGGCATGAAAAAAATTGACATAATGAAAAGGACCCTTACTGAAATCACTTCCACAAGTTTGAAAAGAATTTGGATGTTTACATTCTGTAAAAACAGTAAAAACAGGAAGAGTTCCAGGGTGGGAGGTGGCAGTTTGTGGCAATTTCTGGAACAGAAAAACAGGGTGTTCACATCCCTAACAGAATTTACAGTGTATCTAGCATGTTTTGCGACACAATTCAAAAGCATTCAGACCGGGATTCAGGCATTGTACTTTAGGCTTGTAGTAAGATATTGATCAGGCAAGTGAAAGATGGATTAGCCGGGATTAGCACATATACAATAGCAATGGTCTGTGAGCTGATGACAACATGCTTTACAAGTTTGGTAAATGCTGGCAATAATGTCAGCATCCTTGTTCCAGAAATTGCCACAAACTGCCACCTCCCCGTGGAACTCTTCCAGTTTTTACTGTTTTTACAAAACATCTAAATTGTTTTCAAACTCGTGGGAGTGATTTCAGTAAGGGTCCTTTTCATTATGTCAATTTTTTTTTCATGCCATTATGTCCCTTTAAGTCTTAATACAGAAACCCAATCCCTTGTAGCACTGCTTTAGCAGCTAAAAATTTAGGGCATGTGCCAAATGAAATGTGATAGTATTGCTTTATTGTGCAATTTTAATCGAAAGTTAATGTATGAAACAAAAACAAAAGTTTCAATTTGATTAGTTTTACTTTAATCAAGGAAAAGGCATATTGTGATAGTGTATTCTGTGTATGTGTGTGTTTATGTGCATGTGCATGTATGCATGCATGCATGTGGTTACAATCTTAAGTTTTGCTAAAACTTTTTGTGTTATTTACACAAAAAAAACATTAATTTTTCCCAGTTTTCTTTTCTTATCTCTAATGAGTTTTGTATTTTGTGGAAGTGAACAATGCTTTGCTGAACTTGTTTGTATCCTGCTTTTGTCCCTGTGTAGCAACCCACACATGTGAATTCCAGGATAATACCATATGTGGATATGAACAAGATGACACCGATGACTTTGACTGGCAGGCACTAAATGGTGCAACCCCTACATCTAACACAGGGCCAACTGTTGATGTCTCTTATGGGACATCTTTTGGTAAGAGAATAAATAAATTAACGAACAAGCAGCAAAATTAAAATGGCACCCAAAAAGGCAGAATTAACAGTGTTTACAAATTTAGTTTGTACATTTAAGTTTTTGGTAAAGTATGTTACAAATTTCTTTTCTGAAGATTTGATATTATAGAAAAGATTTTGAGTAAATTGGATTTGTTTACAAATTTAGTGTGTACATTTTACTTTGGTTTTGGTAAAGTATGCTACAAATTTCTGAAGATTTAATATTATAGACAAGATTTTGATTAAAGTGGATTTTGTTCATGTTGTTATTATTGTTGTTGTTACTGTTGCTGCTGTTGTTGTTATTGTTGTTGTTGTTGTAATTGCTGCTGCTACGGTGGCGGTGACAGCAGCGATGGAAATTGGGAAATACGTATGCATGTCTTTGACTTTTAAAGTGGTCTTCTGTTGCACTTTGTGTTCAGTAAGCATATCGTCATCTTTGAATGACATCACCGGGTGGGCTCGTTTACAGCAACAGGGCATGGTTGTGTAATGGTTACAGCAACAGACTCATGATCAGAAGATCGGGGGTTGAAACCATATCAGAATGTTTGTCATGTCTTTAGTCGAGGCACTTTACCTGATGGCTTGCCTCTCCCTATCTATGTACCACCACGTTTTTGGAAGATGGAACAGACTCTGGTGGGTTAGCTTAGCTCTTTCACCATTACATCTATCTTTACCTTTACAGGCAAGTACATATACACAGAAGCCACAGGGCAGGCAGTGGGAAGTAAAGCCAGGCTACTTACGCCAACCTTTCTCCCTGATCCGGGTGTGGCAGACTTATGCTGGAAATTCAACTATCACATGTATGGTGCTGAAATCGGTTCACTCAGTGTCAAGGTATGACTGCAGATATTTTTGCCACTGCAGTGCAAGTCAGAAAGGATTAACATCTTAAAAGAGACAGTTTGTGGTAAACCAAGTTGTAACGTTTAAACTATTTCATTAGAGTCAAGATGGTTTCAGGTTTTAAATCTGAACTCTATTTGCAGAGTCGGAAATCCACACCATGATATTTGCTTTTAAAATGTTAAAGGGGGATGGCCCAATTTAAGTATATAAAATTTCCATCTCGATAGGACCTTTACCCCAAAAGCCTTATGTAAAGTTTTGCCCCGACATTTCAATCCTTTTTGATGTGAGAAATTTTTAAAGCGACCTTCAACCCATACATGGAAACCAATCCATTTTGATGTGTAAATTTTATAAGCTCCATAGCTAGAGTATGTTTAAAATTAATATAGGTCAACCAAAATGGGACACAATTTGCTCATAACTTCCAAACCAAACATCCTGTAGTCCTAGGATTTCACAGGGTAATTGAGAAACTAAAAAATTTGACCACTTCCAGTAAAATCTGGGGTTCTGGGGACGAGGCTATTTGCAATCAGACCATGGCCCTTTAAGGACACAGTTTCTATTTTATGCAGGCAATTTTCAGACAAAGGAAACAAAGTTGGTCTGAAAAAAAAGTAGAGATGGGTCCATCAGTTGAGGAAGAAAATAACCTACCGCGTGTGCTTTTAAAATGTTAAAGGGGGATGGCCCGATTTAAGTATATAAAATTTTCATCTCGATAGGACCTTCACCCCAAAAGCCTTATGTAAAGTTTTGCCCCGACATTTCAATCCTTTTTGATGTGAGAAATTTATAATGCGACCTTCGACCCACACATGGAAACCAATCCATTTTGATGTGTGAATTTTATAAGCTCCATAGAGTACTGTGTAAAATTAATATAGGTCAACCAAAATGGGACACATTTTTGCTCACAACTTCCAAACCAAACATCCTGTACTCCTAGGATTTCACAGGGTAAATGAGAAACTAAAAAATTTGACCACTTCCAGTAAAATCTGGGGTTCTGGGGACAAAGTTGGTCTGAAAAAAAAGTAGAGATGGGTCCATCAGTTGAGGGAAAGAAAAATATGTTTGCTATTCCAAGAAAATACCCCACACAGTGCCAAATCCATGGTGATTTAACAATTATTTGATTTCAACCCTTGCAGTTAAATGGCCAATCCAGTGACCTGTGGATCAAGACTGGTAACCAAGGCAACGCATGGTTCACTGCTTTTGTACCCATCACAAGCACCACACCCTATCAGCTTGTGTTTGAGGCAACTATCGGTGGGGATACCAGTGATATAGCTATTGATGATGTGACCTACAATGCAGGACAGTGCCCTCCACCTGGTGAGAATCAAAAGCTCAGTGATTTTTGCAGCCTGTGATGATATGAGTTGAAGTAAATCATTTTATGGAAAATGGTCACAGAATTCTAATATTAACCAAAAAGGCAAATGCCTGTGTTATTGAATAGGCCAACAATGCACTACCAATAATCTAAACACAGGTTTCAAGTACCATTTTTTGTAAAGAAAGGGGTGATGTACCCTAAAATCTCATAAGAGAGTACATTCCGTGGACCTTCACATGATGGTACTCTAAAATTTGGTCTTGTGTCTTTTGGTAGTAGTAGGTAGTAGTAGACTGAAGTCACAGGAAACAACACACCTCCCTAAAGTTGTGGCTTTTAGCATTTTCTTGGGAAAACACCCATATCTTCCAAATTTAGAGCATTTGAGAGAAATTTTGCAGAAAGGACAATCCAGTTCCCAACTTTAGGCCATTTTTAACCAACAGTTGGAAAAGAGAAAACAAATCCCAGATGTCCGATCATCAAAAGAGTCTTGTCTGGACAGTCAACAAATATTTATTTCCAGAAATAAATTACAAATTTTGGATAAAATTATCATAACTTATTGATGCTAATCAGCGCAAGTTGCAACAAAATAGCAGTTAATTAGATTTGAATAACATACATCTTAATTGTATAATTACTATAGGCT
Organism: Ophioderma brevispina; assembly: GCA_023653785.1. NCBI lineage: Eukaryota > Metazoa > Echinodermata > Ophiuroidea > Amphilepidida > Ophiodermatidae > Ophioderma > Ophioderma brevispina. The sequence goes on from JAMKCH010048144.1 coordinate 15,776, forward strand.
AATTTGTTTCCTTGCATTCTAATGTAAATTTGCGTGTTATAGGTGACTGTGATTTTGATGATGGGCTCTGCGCCTGGCTGCAGACACAAAATGATGACTTTGACTGGGTCCGTTCAAGGGCAGTACATCCAGTGGCAACACTGGTCCATCGCAGGACCATACAACAGGGTCAGGTAGGTAATTCATAATAGAAACAGAATAGTGCTCTTCTATAGTTAACTTGCAAAAAAGATTGATTGACTGCAGTAATCACTTTCAGTAAATCTGTTACAGAAGATTGACTGCAGTAATCACTTTCAGTGAACCTGTTTACATAAGATTGACTATAGTAATCCCCTTCAGTAATTCCTGTTACTGGATTGACTACCGTCATCAATTCATAAATCTGTTTACCGAAGATTGCCTGCAGTCATCACTTTGCAGTAAACCTGTTACGAAGATTGACTGCAGAATCACCTTCAGTACTCTGTTACCAGACAGAGATTGACTGCAGTAATATCGACCTTACCACATTAATAATCTGTACAGAAGCTTGCCTGCAGTAAATCACTTTCAGTAAATCTGTTACAGAAGGTTGACTGCAGTAATCACTTTCATAAACCTTTTACAGGTAAAAAAGATGTGTGCTGCAGAATCACACCTGAGTACATCTGAATCGTGGTTCCAGCTCGTAATTGCGCTGCACATATATCGCTGCAGTAAGTGCGTGATACAGTGAGATTGCCGCTGCAGTAACACTTCATACATCTGTGTACGTGAGCTGTTTCGGGGGGGCAGTTACATATTTCAGTGTAAAGTCATGTTGAGAAGGATTGATTGCACCAAATCCTTATCTAATCTTTTACAGACATAAGACGTGCAGTAATCACTTTCAGTAACACTACTGTTACAGCGAGAGTCGATGCAGTAATCACACATTCAGTATAATCGTGTGCGTAGAAAGATCAACTGTGCAGTAATCACTTTCAGTAAATCTATTACAGCGATTGACTTGCGAGTAAGCACTAAAGCGGTGTGACAGAAGATTGAGGACTGCATTATCACGTTTATACATCTGTGACAGAGAAGTTGACTCATCATAATCACTTTCAGAAACATTACAGAAGATTTGACTGCAGTAATCACTTTTCAGTAAACCCTAGTTACAAGATTGGTGCTGCGCGTGTAATCACTTCAGGTAACGTGTTCATATCGAGCCCAAGGATGCAAAGGAAGGTATTACACATTGTCATTCCTGCCATGGCTGATGTATGATTTGTGCACTAGCGCTGTGACGGAATAAAATGTATACCTTCATTTTGCAGCCGTGGGACTTCTTTGGTGAACTTCTACACCACTTTCAGTCAATCGTGTTACTGAAGATTGGCACTGCAAGTAATCACTTCCGGTAAATAAGTTTTTACAGAAAGATTGACTACAGTAATCATTTTTTCATTAATAGTTACAGAATATTGGAGATCAGTTTCCAGTAATCTTTTACAGAAGATTGGCTGCAGTAACTTGACTTTTCCATTTCAATTTCCAGATATCGCCTTCTTACAGAGAGACCGCTGCAGTTAAATTCCACTTTCAGGTAACATCTGTTTACGAAAGAAAGGACTGGCCAGTAAATCACTTTTCATTCAATGCTGTTACAAGAAGTAGACCCTGCAGTAATCACTCTTCCAGTAAATCTGTTTAACCCAGAAGAATTGACTCGGAGTAGTTCCACCTTTCATTCACGTCAATCTCGTTACAGAAGAATTGACTTTCAGTAATCACTTCCATCCACTAAAAATCCCTTTACGAGATTGACTGCAACCATAATCACTTTCAGTAATCTATTTACATAAGATTGAACTGAAATAATCACTTTCAATTCACATCCACTAATCTATTACGAAGAATTGATTTTCAGTTAAACACAACTTTTTTTTCCAGTAAATCCTTTTTTACAGAAAGATTTCCTGGCAGTAATCACGTTTCCGAGTAATTTTTTTCTTCAGGATATTTGACCGCAGTAATCACTTTTGGTAAAAAATCCCCTGTTTTACCAAATATTGGCTGCAGTAATTCCTTTTCAGTAGATCTATTTTCCAACATGTATTTTTTTCAAAAGGCATTTTCATAAATCCAAAACATCCAATAGAACACCCCATACCCTCTATCTCGCAAAACCTGCTTATTCCGACACAGCATGACAGTTAAGATTTAACAAATAAAAGTCATGGGTAATTTAAAACATAGAAGTGCAGAGTATATATTTAATAATACATATTTTTTTAATATAATTTACTAACTTTTGGGTAACTCTAAAAAAACAAATTTTTTCTGTTCCCTCTCCCAGGCTACTACATGGTACACAGAAGCCCACCCTCTCCCCCCCAGGCCTATTTGCAGAATGCAAATCCTGGTGTCCTACATCATTTTCCCCAACCACCAACCCAGTTGCTTCACACTTTTCCTGTGTATCATATTGTGGGGGCCAAGGACATGGGTTGACTGTTCCCTTCTATTGGTGTCCCTATGCCCCCTGGAGGTTGGTGCAGACTACTACTCGATCGCGATGTCCCCCCCCACTGTCGTGACACAGGCAGAGTTTCTAGTGGGGAACGATTTTGGCCCAGTTTTTTTGCCACAACAGCTTTGTTCCTTGTTGAGACCCTTTTCTTTTTCAGGAGTTTTTGAAATAGTTGGAGTACTTTTTTTGTTTTTGTTTTGTTTTTTGATTTTTGGAGTAATCCCATAGGATTGTCCCATCACATTTGAGTTTGCAGCTGTAAGATTTAAAAAAAACTATATTTATAAACTAGAAGGCCAAATGATCTGTGTTATTGAATAGCCAAGCACCATTATAATCTCCTAAAGTTCAAATTTAATTAGATGCTAAATGGGGCCTGAATCATTTTTAAGAGCTTTGAGAGCCAAAAAATCATGCACATGTATTCAGTTTTGTATGATGAATAATTGGCATTGGATCGCACTCGGGGGTGCAATGCCATTATGAGTGTGGATCAAACTGCTGAAAGTTTCATGCTATAATTAACAGTGTGAGGGCAGTTTTTTGGGAAAATAACCAGTAGCAAATATCATAATGGTGTAAAAAACATAAATCTTATGTTGTTTTCAAATTTTTTTGCCCCAAAATGAGCAAAAAATGAACAAAACAAAATGATCGTTTTTGGCCAAAATTAAACCTGGTTTTGTCATAAATAAATCAACTCAAAGTTTGGCCTTCGCGTGATAAAACGAACCGTCTGAAGAACTATTTTTTCAGAGCCACTGACCCAAAGACTTGGCAAAATAGGTGTTTGAACTGGAATTTTCTAACAAATAGCAGCTATTGCACTTGCAACGGTCCTTGCATTCAACAACAAAACAAAATGGTAGTTTGTCCAATGCTTTTTGCCATTTTGAAATTCGTACTCTTAACTGCCTCTGTTGAAACTACTTTACCCTTAGGTCCTTCCCACAAGAGATTGTGTGTCTGAATAGAATAACCAAAATTGGTTTTTGGCCTTTATTTTTTTTGGTTCCCCCACCCCGCCAACCTTTTCGTTGCAAAGGGGGACTAATAGAAATGCCCTGCGTCCCGTGTGTTTGTTGCTGTGTTGGGGTGTGCGTGTGTGGGGCGTCCCACACAAATATTCTTCTGGATCTACGCAAGTGTGGGTGTCCATCTTCGCAACATTGATGCATCTCAAGTAAGGCCTTGGCTGGGAAGTAAAGTGGGGATCCATTGTTACCGTTAGGTTCAAAGGTGTCAAATATGTTCAAAAATAGGGGTCAAATGTGGTCAAAAATTAGGGTTTATTTGGGTTATAAAACCTGAAACCGATATTTTTCTCTTTGTATTAAGCAGCATGGGTGTTCCCCATCTTTCGCACCATAGAATGTCCCACCCAAGTAGTACGGTGGATTTTTGAGTTCGAGGTTGGGGCAATGTAGCATGGGTCCAAGGTGGGCAAATAGGGTGTCCAAAATAGGGTCCAAATTTGGTTCAAAAATGGGATTACTTTGCTATAAAGCCCTGGCAAATTGCGCAAGGATGAAATGAACTTGGGTGGGTGTGGGTCAACCATTCGGTGCCAAAAAATTTGAAGGTCCTTTCAAAGGTCAATCAGGGGTCATTTCAAGGTCAATTGGAATTAAAATTTTGCCTAATAACCGTGTCCAAAGGGGTCGGATATGGAAACTTGGGTGGGTGGTTGGTCAACATTCATTGGGCCGAACAAGTTGAAAAGGAAGGTCCATTTCCAAGGTCAAATATGCAAGGGGTCCATTCCCAATGTCAAATGGATTAAATTGCTTATAGCCCCTTGGTCCAATTGTGGGTAGGATGATGAAAACTAACTGGTGGTGTGTGGTCAACATTCAGTGGCGAAAAAATTTTGAAGGTCATTTCAAGGTCATGCATGGTGTCCCCCATTCAAGGTCAATTGGAATTAAATTGCTATAGCCCTGTCAATTGTGGTAGGTGGATGAAAACTTGGGTGGGTTTGTGGTCCAACATCAGTGCCGAAAAATTTTGAAGTGTCATTTCAAGGTCATGCAGGGGTCCCATCAAAGGTCAAATGGAATTAAATTTGCTATAGCCCTTGTCCATTGTGGTAGATTAATGAACCTTGGGTGGGTGTGGTCAACCTTCCGTGGCTGAAAAAATTTAAAAGTCCAATTTCACAAAGGTCAAATGCAGTGTGCCCATTCAGGTCCCAATGGTATAAAATTGGCTAATAAACCCCTTGTCAAATGGTGGTAGGATGATGAAAACTTGGTGAGTGGGATTCAGCATCTCCCCACTATTTCCCCCTGCCCCAAAAATTTGAAGGGTCATTTCAAGGTCCCCATGTGGGGTCATTCCCCCCAAAGGTCAACCACTAAGTAGGTGGTAGTGTGATGAACACTTGTGATGGTAGGTCAGTATTCCCCAAGTGGTCAAAAATTTGAAGGGGTCCATTTCAAGGTCATGCAGGGGTCATCCCAAGTCAAAAAATCAAACTAAGTAATGTGGTAGGATAATGAAACGGGGTGTGTGTGGTCACATTCATTGGTCCAAATATTTTGATGGTCATTTCAAGGTTCGGGGGGGGGGGGTCCCCCCATCGTAACAGGTCCCAAATCCACCATCTCATGGTAGTTATGGGTCAATGAAAACTGATCAATCCATTGGCCAAAAAATTTTGAAGGTCATTTTCAAGGAGGTCCCGTGCGGGGTTATTCCAAGGTCAACTAACCTCAACATGGTGGGTATGTTCACTAGAACATTTGATGTGGTCAACATTTTTTAAATTTAAAACCGAAAATTGTGAAGGACATTTCAAGGTCAAGTAAGGGTCCATCTAAGTCAAATAAATTTTGGCAAATAGTTTGTTGGCCAATGTTAGTCACATTTGGGATGATACCGTCAAATTGCCAACTGCTATGGCGCCAGCCCGCCTAGTGGGGTTTTTGATAACCCACTTTTTCCATCAACAAGTCCCGCCTGGTTAATCTTAAAATTATAATTTCCCTCCCTTTTACTTACTACCTGCGACGGGCGGGGGGACCTTTGTGGTTTTTCGAGAACCGCCTTGTTTGTCTTTTTTAATTGTGGGTCAAGATATTCTTATTATCGGGTTTGAAGTGAGCTAATGGATACGGTGAATTACCATGCGCGAAGCCCCGACCGGGTGAAGCCCGCGGCCTGAACCCGTATGGGTTGCTAAGCGCATTGTAATTCCCCGTATCATAGCTCGATCTGCTTCACCCGATAACGAAATTTACAATCCAACTAAGTCCAATTCAAAATAATTGTTATAATACAAATCGCGTTCCGTTTCTTTTATAAAACAATATATTTTCCCCCATAAATAAAGTATTATAAACCCAACTTTTATGCCCAACATGTAGAAGAAAGATCACACACCGCTCTGTAAATGGATCAGGCGCGAGTACGCGGAACACTGACCGGATATAATGCGTAGTACTCACTGAATACGTCCTCCACTGACCTGGATACGAAATAATACCCGTATGCGGTATCCTTTGATCTCTCCTTCGTGGTATGATAGTCCCACTATTATTGCTTATAAATCGAGTTGTATTTTTTTTTAACCTCCAGTATGAACTTTTGATTGAAATGAAATTTGAGCCCAGATCTCATATATGCTGTTTTTTTTTTGTGTGTTCATTGTTTTTATTTTTTTACACCACAATTTTCTGATTTTGAAATTGCCCTGCAGATCTTCCAGTGAAGGAGTAATAGGCGAGCTACCCTCAGTGGATTTTTCGCCTAGTGGAGATCTCAAACTATAGATTCCTATTGGGTGATAGTAAAAGTTGACAACATTGTTAACATGCCCCTTTTGATGGTGCCCTGATAGATGAATTAAAATAAAATGTTGTTTTTGATTAAATTTGTTAGGGATTCTGGCTTCCCTTAAAGGGCACACCAGTGGGGATCCACAGTCCTTAACAACCCCAACAAATTCACCCCCCATCTGATCCCATCCCTGACTAACGTTTTGTTGTGATATCCATTGGGAGTTTTTTTTTGTGTCCAGCCTGCCCCTAAGGCAGGAAGACACATAGGGATCATCACTTTGTCCACTGTTGTTTGGATGTCTGTTGTGTGTGTTTTTTTTTTGTTTGTTTGTGAAAAAGGTTAACATTTGCCTGTAAATATCCCCCATCCTCACAGCACTTGGATGGATTAAAAAAAAACCAAACTTGGGTCCCACAGGTGCAACAAGGCATCTCCCATTTGGTTTTGATGAGGTCAAAGGTCAAATGCCAAGGAGGTCAAAGTGTTCCCAGGTTAGGTCAAGTTGTGTAAAAAAATATAGCCCTTGAAAATGTTAAATTTAAACCTAATTTGAAAAAGTGTGAAGTTCAATTGGAACCAAACTTGAGGGGCAATAGTTGCAACATGGGATTTCCCTCCATGTTTAAATTGGAATGATGTTCAATGTCACATACTAGTAAGGTCAAAAGGTTGAATGTGAGTCAAGTTTGTTAAAATGGCTGAAAATGTAATTGACCTCATTTGGGAAAAGTTTTTTGAAATGCAATGGAACCAAACGTGGGGTTTAATAGAGTTTTACATGGCAAACCCTTATGTTGTTTTACGAGGTCCAAGGTCACATCAAGGTTAAAGGTCATGTTAGGCCTATCATCCACTAACCGCGATGGCAGGTGACATAAGCGGTCCCGAGGACCGATGGTTAATTTTTTTTTTTTTTAATATGCAAAATTCTTTTGGCCGAATACTATTCCACTGTGATGCTTTTTTGAGCCTATAATGGGTCAAGTGGTGGATATTAAGCAATAATGCCCCTGAAGGCTGTACAAATGATTATTATGAACTTGGTAACAAGAGGTTATTTTTTTTTAATTGACAGCTCTGCCTGTTGGGGGAAGCTGATTCCAGAACATACAAAGACAACCTGCACTTGTGACTTTTTGATGGTCTTCTAATGCCCTCTGGGAGCAGACACCAACAGATACCCGATTTTGGAAACTGGACCAGATAACACAGGCCTCCTACCTTCTTCTGGTAACACGGACCTGGAGGGGAACCACTACCTCGGAGAATGGTGGAGTGGCACTGAAAGGGTTTTCAATTTTTCAATGTTTTTTTTAGTATTAAGCATGCTTTGGAAATGTCATATACACAGGATGCGTATCGCAATTACATTGTATACTAGATTCCACTGCTGTCCTTGGACTAGCCCTCAATCTCACTTTATGTGACGGTAATTGAACGAAGCCCAACAGAGGCACTACAACAAAAATCCAAGTATTACATAGTCAGTTTCTGTTTGGTTTCATTTTGGGACAATCTCATTGATTACAATTAGTAATCCCTTTGTTTAGCCAGTTTTTGGGGGGGGGGAAGTTAATGGGTCGCGGTAACAAGATCTTAGTAAAAAAAAAATGGGTAACCATCTGAATGATTTCTGATTGGCTAATGACATCATATGTTTCAATTCAGTAACCAGTTAAATGACGGCTTTCCAATTTTAAAGGTCCCATGACAATGCCTTTAAAAAAATACTTAATAAACAACATCCCAAAAACAGTTTAATTATTTTATTTATTCACAGTATTTAATTGTATCACAATAGACAGGTGGTAGGACATTCAGTAACACGGACACTGTATTATATTATTTAAATTTTGAATTAAAATTTGGGCATAACATCATGGGGGTTCAGACAAGCTTTGAAGGGAAATTCCCAAAACGAAAGTGATTATCCGCGCGTGCCTGGTCCGAGATGTAACCCCCGACGTGACGTTCAAAGGCACAAGGCACGCACAAACTCCCGCCGAAACCACGTGTATCCCTATACCCACAACAAAAACAAACCACTTCGATCGATACTATAACACGTGCGTTTTTGTTGGGGTGTGCCGTCCTTTTTGCTACTATGACATCACTTCGGTGGTCAAAACACTCCCATCCTTTGTGACGCGTTTCACGAAAACAGGAGAAGAGGCCCCGTCCGATTGGGTTGGTATTTTATCCTTGAAATTTTAAAATTTGTATGTTTTTTAGTTTTTGTGTTTTCACTTTTTAAAAACATGTTGAGTCAGATACTTTGAAAGGTTACGAAATTGGGTAAGAAATGACGAAATGTGTACTCATGTGTCATGGACCTTGTTGTTTTAGCTTCAAGCCCTCTTCAAACCCATCAAATTCCTACAAATGTTGCCTAAAAATTTACTTAATTTCCATTTCGACCAATCCGCCAGGTAGTACTCATGGGAATTCCAGGTCTTTCTGAGCGGAGCCACTCGCAATTTTGTTGAATTTTAGATTTTTGTTTGGGGCATGTTAATTTTAAATTTCTTTCTGCATCCAACCTTCCTTCTCTCAATCTTCGAGAACACAATCAAAATGCTTCAGTGCCCAAACAAGACCATTTTGTTTGACCGTTTTTATTTGGTGGACGCATAAATTTTATCGCCCAAGCTTCATAACTACGTAAAAAAATGCAACCTTTCTTTGTGACATTTCCGATTTTTCCGCCAGAGACATACCTTTTGAATATAAAATGATCAATCAACATCCAAGAAACATTGCAGCATGTGGTTTGTTTTCATAAAGTTTGACCATTGCAAAGATCAGCCACAATGTGTTTTTTTTTTTGCACTTTTTCGTTTTTTTTTTCAATAATGGCCAAACCAAATAGCACATGGGGTAATGTTTCAAATTGCTATTACGAATGTAACCTTTTTTAAACACAGTAGTAATTTATAATGAACTTCCCAAAGGTGTATAATATTCTTTTGATTAGTAGGGGGAAACTTTTTCACCTCGGGGGGGGGGGGGAGGAGGGGGGGGGGGGGTTTACAAAACACAAAATCTGCCTTGCCACTCATTTTTTTGTGTCGCCTGCCCCTAAGGCAAGACAAGACACATGAGGGATCACTTTTGTCCCACGTTTGTTGATGTCTGTTGATGTCCCTTGTTTTGTGTTTGTTGTTGAATGTCTGTTGGTGAAAAAGGGTTAACATTTTGGGCCTGTAATATTCCTCATACTTTGATGAAATAAAAACCAAACGTGGGGTCACAGGTGCAACATGGCATCCCCCATTTGTGTTGAATGAAGGGTTCGAGGTCACATGCCAAGGTCAACAGGTCCACAAATGCCAAGTCAAGGTCCACAATGCCAAGGCAAAAGTTCATGTGGAGATCAAGTTTTGTAAAAATAGCTAAAATGTAAAATTGACCTCATTTTGAACAATTGAAGTTGTCCATTGGAACCAATCTTGAATCATAGGTTGCAAACAAATGGGAATCCTCCCTCCATTTGTTGAATGGAGTCAAGAAGGGTTCCACATACCAAGGTCAAAGGTCACGTTGAATGGTCAAAGTTGTAAATAGGCCTGAAAATGTAAAAATTGACCTCAATTTGAAAAGTTGTTGAAGTTCAATTGGAAACCCAAACTGGTTTAATGGTGAGTGTTACAATACAAATGCCAGCTCCTCATTTTGTCTATGAATTTCCCAGGTCACATATCAAGGTCCAAAGGTTCATGTTAGGCCTATCATTTTATAACTTAACCTAACCGCAATTGGCATCGACACAAGCGGTTCCGCAGGACCCGATGTATTTTTTTTTTTTTACTGTAATCCTTATAAAATAAGCATTTTTCATGTCAATTCTAGATAAATTAATGGAACAAGCCCTGCATGCCCTTGCAATATAACTTTGTGTGTTACATTTTCCCTCTTTTTTGTGGTTTCGTAGGATAATTACATGTAAACCGAAAGCTTTCATTAAAATCACCACGCAGAGAACGAGTGCGGCCTTTCGTCCTGATTTCCATTCGAACTACCTCAACCAACAGACCCAGGCGCAAACTGCTGCTTTGAAGATCTGTCACCCCACAATGTTTTTGGTGCTAACATGGGAACCCCTCCAACCTAATACTGGTCCATACTCCTGGAACGAATAACTTGGAAAAATGTGTGAGAAACTTGCCATCGGCAGGATGGATTCCATGGATGGCTTTGCCCATGGAAGACGGTCACTAATATTAATACCAATTTTCAGGTGAGACAAGTTAGTTTTAGTGTGGGTTGGCAGAGAGAAATTGGGGTTCGTAACCATAGCCTAAAATGTCCTTCATGTGAAAAGTTACTGGACTTATATGCCAAAATACTCAACGGTTGCCCATTGGACTCAATGTTAAATCTTTCCAATATTGGACTTGTTGTGTGCTTTGTGGTGTATTTTTTGTCCAAGTTTCAAAGAAGTGTTTGCTAAAATTGTCACACCTCTATTTTTTTCCTCCTTCTTCTTTTTTCTTCATAAATTTTAGCATAAAAGTCCATCCATTGTTTAAAAAGGTGTAAATAAGAATAATTTTGAGGCACCCAGATATTGTGTCATATAATAATTTTCCATTTAGACACCTCAATAGATTTCTTACCTTGTATTTTTGCATACCATACATGTTCTTTCAAAGAGAGAAAAAAATGATTTTGATTTGCCTTATATTTCAACATAGGCTGCACTTTTTTATATTTGCTCCCTATCACAAAATGAAAAAAATTTTTCAAATTGTTGAACCAAGGAAACATTCGCGCTTTAAATATCTTGTAGATGGGGGGGATATTTTGATGGAACGCAAATTACTCAGGGCAAAACAGCAACTATTTTTTAGGTCACCCTGGATAATGGTAATCTCTCGTCGTTACACACCTTTACAGTGAAATCAAATATTTTCCTTGCACTTTTTCCCTCCAATCTTTAAATCAGCTCCAAAAGGGCAACTTCCATTAAAAAAACAACATAAAGGAATAATGACCTTCTTCTTTATCCATTAAATACATGGAAACAAAGAATTGGCTCACTATTTTGAAAAAAATAATTTTGGAGGTTGGGATGCGGTAAATTGTTGGCTTATAGATGAATTATAGCATAAAATACAAAATGGTGTAATTTTTTTAAGAATCAATTGATGATAAATACAGCTTGTTCTAATTGAACTAGGTCCCCCCTTGTACTCAGCACACTTACCTTGGTTTTTGTAGATTGTGGTTTTTTCTGCACGTGTCCAAGTGCAATTAACGAGTTTTATTGTTTATTTCAATAATTTTGTTGGACAATATAGGCTTTCTAGGGAGCATGTATAGTTTTTTTGTCAGGAATATTTCTTTAAAGTTTGAAACCTCATTTGTTATTATTCTTCATTGTGTAAGTGTTTAAGTTTTGTTTTGTTAAAAAACATGATATGCACAGATTGTGTTGTAAATGTTGTTAAAATCTTTTATTTCAAAGGCCAGCGCATATGGAAATTCCCTGCCAGGGGGTGGCATATCAGGGACTGGTGAAAGTTTTCATATGGAGACAAAAGTCAGATGGGGAGGCCATATTGCCTGTGTTGGGGGTGTGGGTGCTTTCAGATTTCAAAAAAATGTTATAAGCATAAAACAAGCCTCTTTTAAAGCACCATTGTGCTTTATTTTGAACCTTGACTAAATAAATGTTTAAAATCAGATGTTGTGTCACCTGCACTACAGTGCAGGGAGGCACATACTAATCTCAAGCCAACTTCTGTATGTCCATCCATATGTGGTGTGTATGTTTGTGTGTGTGTGTTTAGTTTTGTGTTAAACTTTTTCCAAATGCTTGTGCATGACACCAGCCCTCCATTTCCCCCATACTCAGGACATATGTACACCATAGACCTTGCATTCCATGCGATAGCGGGTTAAAGGTCAACATACCATCATCAATAAGGTTCATTAGAGGTCAACTTGAGGAGAGAGTGAAGAAAAGGTGGATCACAAAAGCAGCTCACATGAATGGTTCTAGAACTGCCTTATTTATCAACTTAAGGAGTAGAATTTCTTTCCTGAAAACAGTAATGGTGGTCAGATGGATTATTGGCATAATGTTTACCAGATGAGTTATCCAGGCCCCCCCATCCATTATAATTTAAAGTAGTTGTGGTTCAAATAATATTTGTTACTTGTAGAATGATTTTAGATTATGTCTAGACTTTTGTTCAGTATTTGACATTCACGATCAATACACATTCCAAGTAATCTCATTAGAAATACTGTCAGTGTGTTTTTTTTTTCAAACTGATGGGAAATTGACTGAGCTTAGCATATTGACAACTCACAAATGGTGTTAAGTTAATAGCCCATTGTGAAAATCATGAAATATACAATACACAAAATAATGTGTAGTGTGCATTTTTCTTAGCAAGCCAGACAAAAGCTTCAATGTCATAAGCTCATCAATCAATATTATCAGCTCAAGATGACAGTGCCCTTAGATCCTTAAAATAACCGTATAAATGCTTATATTTTACTTAATTGATTACAAATGAAACCAGAAATGGTTTCACAATGCCTTCATTGCCCAGAGCCTGAGCACTACTATCTGTGGCATCTAAGCACTATTTTGATTGCGTTAATTGCGAAGGTATTCCACTTATGTAATGAGCAAAATATGAAGCTTCCTAGGAATGTTGGTTAGAGGTTTACACCAGAGCATTGAAGACTGTTTTGATTGTTACTCAGAGGCTATCTCATGTTGGGTCCTTGGAATGAGCCAATCCGACAGACTGTACTACTATTGCCCAGGTGGTGGGTTTAAAATGAATTCATCTTCATCACCAACATATTTAACCCTTTCCTGTTGTGACCTGTGCTAGCAATTCTTGGGCCTCACACACCGGGACTTTGGAATATAAAGATTGGCAATTACTGACCTCAACGTCGGTAAACTTGCGTTGGCAGACGAGCGAATATCGGGTTGCAGTTTCATTGAAAAATGGCTTGAGGCAAGACAGTCTGGCTAGAAATCTAGAGCAGGCTCCATCAGAATTGCTATGTCTCTCTAGCTTTGAGCAATGGTTCAACTTCACTGCACTAAAACAATGGAACCACTGAAGCAAATCTGGGCTAGAAGTGACCCAAAGTATGTGTTAAGTGTTAAAACTCCAAATCAAACTCAAACAAATAAAATCCAGCTTTTGCTTGTGTTTTACAGTTTATCATTGAAGGTATAATTGGCGCTAGTTATCTCAGTGACTTGGCTGTAGACGATGTTCTCTACACACCAGGAGAGTGTGCCCATCTCAGTAAGTACTTATCAATTACATTATTTCTTTACAGTTAGGTGTATTACCTAATGGTAGTCACCTCATCAACTTAGTCTGATTTAATTTAGTCCCAGAATTATTTAAGAGTTATGCCATAAGGAGGTTTATATTTATGATTAGGTGGATTAGGTGACAATTTTGAGTTAATCAATCTCAGATTGCACTATAATTGGGATATTCTGCTGTAACAAGGTCTTGTGCCCATGAATATGACGTTAATTTAACATTTTGTAAAGACTTGACCATTGACTGGTTGAGATTGTTGAGTGCAACATTTAAAGTGACAGGAGGAGATTTTTTAGGATATGAATTTCTCTCAAATTTCACTGGATCAGTTGTAGACCACCTACCGAGAACGTTTGGAAGGTTTATTGGACAAAACCGATGCAAAAGAAAGAAAAACGCAACCTTGTTTTGAACTTGCCTGCTATCGTAATCGTTCCCCATAGAAAACCATGCTTTGACTTTCTGTCGTGCACGACAGAAGTACTACTACTAAATCATCATCTTATTACATAACGACGGCCGTATTTGGCTTAGTCACCTTCGGGCGCGTGATCTTTAATACATTGGTAAGCTTCCAAAATATGTAAAAAACCTAGGTTCGAGAAAATGGGGGGCGCTTCTTTCTGGAAATATCCTCATGTCTCTAAGTTTAGTTTGAAAACTTAGTGATAAATACAAGCTGGAAATTTATGAAAAGACTTTGAACTCATCTTACAGTAAAAAATCCCTTTAAATATTCTAAAGTATTACAAAATGTGACGTCCTTTTATTTCTTTTTAAATTGAAAAAAAATCCATATTTTCTTAGAATCAGTGTTTTTTAAACACTTTAGAATCATGTTCATTCAAATGTGAGCGCAGTATAGTCAGTCTTTCAATTTAAGAATAAAACCCACTGCTTGACTAACAAATTTAAGTTATATTTCTTGTAAAAAAAATATAAGGATATGCATTTTTACAGTTATCAAATTTCCATTATTGTGCTTGTAGGGTAGTCTTGTGAATATAGAGTGATGGATAAAAGTGAAGAATATTATTTAGAATGCCTAAGCATTTGTGGACCTGACAAAATCATAAATGGTAATTTCTGATTACTGTGAAACATGACCCAGATGAGATCAAGCAAAATGAAGTCTGAAAGGCGAGTCAGATTATTTTTCGTTTTCACCGTTAACTGTATTGCCCCATACCCCCATTAAAATTGACCAATTAATTCACCAAAGATATAATCAGTTGAAGGGTGGCAAAACAATAGGAACACCAAAAGGACGTTTTTCTTTGTTTGGCTGTATCTCAAAAATCAATTTTCCGACTCCGATTCATTTTGCTTGATTACATCAAAATTTATTTTTTATCGTGATGCTTCCATGTTTTGCCATTTTTCTTTGGGTAAACTCACTTCAATCTCATGTTGAATTGAATTCTGCAGGAACTGCGACTTTGAGTTCGATATGTGTGACTTTACAGACGAGCTTAGTACTGATGACTTTAAATGGGAAAGGAATATGGGTAAAAACATAGCAACAGGACCAATTGAGGACAGGACAACACAGACAACAGGCGGTAAGAAGACAACAGTCAAAACCGATAATTTTTAAATTATTCCTGTGGAAGATTTAGGTGAAATCTTTCACAGAGGTGATTAGGTTTAACCTTATATCATTGTTGTATGTTTTTAGAGAGTTATGGATGAAGTTGGTGAGTTATGTTTTTAGAGTGATTTCTTTGGTGAGTTGTGGATGGAGTGCATTGACGAGTTATGTTTTCTAGAGTTATTTTTTTGTGAGTTATGGATAATTTAAGGGCAAAGTGGTGACAATTTATTTTGATGAGTAGACGGACATCGCATGATTCATTAGGGTGTTCTAGTGGTCCCAGGTTTAAGAATTAAGGGGTTGGACTGGTGCATTTTCAGTCGTCACTTAGTGTTTGCGATATTCGGCTGGGACATATTTTAATTTTACGTATCGCATAAATATGAGTTCGCCTTGTTAGGATTTTAACTGAAAACTGAAACATTTTTTTTGTACTGTAGACAAAATAATGTGATGCATTCCCTTAAAAAATTACATTGGGAGGCTTGGACCACTAGACTGCCTAATGTTTTGGAAGTTGGTCATTTGAACGGCACGCAGTGTCTCACAACTGAAATGGGAATCGTTGAAACAATTTGCCATCCTGTGCCTCTGTATGAATGCAAGACCAGGGATACTAAATAAATCGGGATAGGACACTCGATCAAGAGAATGGATGCGTACTACACACTGATCTGCATGAAATCTGTAGCTTATAGTTCGCCAGTCGTTCGTGGCGCTATTATGCTACGTCATCCCCCGGTTTACATCATGAATACGTTTATGCATAAATAATTATGTAGCTTATCGAAAATGGTGGCGCTATCACTATCGATATCGAAATTGTCTATGGGCATTTGTACACAGTGTCACCCGCCTGGCAAGACCTTGATGATCACTACATCATCGAGTCTCTACCTGACCAATATACAAATACTACATGGTTAGAGGGAAATAGGGCACACTATTTTCCCGAGGTACTGGCTACGGGCCTATCACCCCAAACCCAAAGGTAGTATTTGTTTTATTACACCTTACTGTGACTCTGGGGTCGAGGTTGTAGGGAAACGTTTCAAATCTATTTCCCCACGGGAATAAGTCCGCGAATAAGAATCAGCCAATGAAGCCGCGTGATTATGTTCATGAATATCATAGGGTGTAATAATTGTCTATGTATCATCTCTGCTTTTAAAGTTGCAACAAGAAGATTTCAATCATTTCCCTACATTGTGTCATATGTAGATGATTTATTCATATATAGATTAGACTGCAATCAGATTTCTAAACTTTGTATTTGGCTATAGAATGTCTTTTAATTAAGTGGAAACAAATGTATTTTGAGTTTGCTCTTTTTTCAATATAAAAAATAGGCTGAATTTCATATCTGCTCCAATACGAAATTAGAAATTTCACAATGTGTACCAAAGAAATCTCAGCTTAATCCTTTGAGATGGGGATATTTCTGATGAAGCTTTACCTTGGGAATAATCATGATTGCAATATTTTAAGGGCCAACCTGATATGTGAAATCTCATGTTGGTACCTTTTAAGGTGCAACAGAGATTTTTGAAGCACCCAAATATTTGCCATCATAGTAATTTCATATAAGTGGACACTCAATAGATTTCTTACCTGTATTTTACTACCGAAATGTCTTAGAAAGAGAGAGAAAAAGTGATTTTGATTTTGGCTTAATATTTCAATTAAAACATCGGCCTGAATTTCGTATTTGCTCCTTAGAAATTAGAACTTCATAATTTTTGTACCAAAGAAACATTTCTCAGCTTAATCCTTTCAGATGGGGATATTTTTGATAGCAAGCTTACACCAGAGCAAAAATCGAATTTTCATCATATTTTTTAGGAACACCTGTTATTTTAAATCTCTCGTTCATTGTAAACAACTGGCCATTGTACCTAGTAACTGTAGTCTTAATCAGCAGAGACCACTGAACTTATAAGAAAACACACTGATCCTGTTGATTCTGACTTTTCCCAGTTTCTCAAACCCTCAGGCCTTTACAAGATATCAGCTGTTTGACAACGATTTAACCATTTGCTTTAACTACTCTCTACCCGCCAGCTACATGATGTACGTGAACCCAACAGCACCTCAATCCTCAGGCGACAGAGCTGTCCTATACTCTGGCATATACGAGCCAACCCTCACCGGGGACTGTGTGAAATTTTGGTACTACATGAGCGGGGCGGGAGCAGGAGCACTCTCTGTGTATCGATATATGGGTGGTAGTCTGGATGGGCCATTGTGGAAAAAGAAAGACGATCAGGGGGCATTCTGGAGATATGGCTACATAAGTATCACTGCCAATGATGATTTCATGGTAGGTTTCTCACTGACTGGGGTTATAAGGTCAAAGGTCAAGACAGGGCAAACTCAAACTTTCATTCTAAGCTATCCAAATTAATTAGTATTTAACAAAATTCTGTAGACATCGGTTAAAGATTAAGTCCCTAGACACAGGCCAAGCATTTCTGAAAATCACAGAAATGACTTAAACATATCTAAAATGGGTTCCATATTTGGTCCCCTGCCAACTTTAGTTGGCAAAGGGGGACTATAGAAATGCCCTGCGTCCGTGTGTGTGTGCGTGTGTGTGTGTCCCAAGCAATATCTCTGGGGATCTAAGCAAGTGTGGGTGTCCATCTTCGCAACATAGATGCATCTCAAGTAGGCATTGGCTGGGATGTGAAGTGGGTCATGTGACATAGGTCAAAGGTCAAATATGGTCAAAAATAGGGTCAAATTTGGTCAAAAATAGGATATATTGTTATAAGCCATGTAAACACAATATCTTTTGATCTAAAGCAGGTATGGGTTCCCATCTTTCCCGCACCCAAGTAGAGGACGGGGGATGAGTCGGAGTGGGTCGGGCATGTGGCCATGGGTTCAAAGGTCAATGCGGGTCAAAATGGGATTCAATTGCTATAACCATTGGCAATTATGGCAGGATGATGAAACTTTTACTCGTGGGTGGGTCAACATTCAGTGGCAGAAAAAATTGAAGTTCATTTTCAAGGCATGGTTGGGGTCAATCCAAGGTCAAATACCATACACAAGGTAGTATGGTCATGCAAAACTGATGGGTGTAGTAGGCATTCATTGCCGATCGTTGTATGGTCAATGTAGTCAACATTTGATACCGTCAACTGCTATGGCAGCAGCCTCAGTGGTTTGAGAACCACTTATTTCCATCACAATTCTCCCTGTGATCTTAACATTATATTTCCCTCCATTTACTATTGCGACGGGCGGGGGACCTTTGTGGTTCGAGAACCGCCTTGTTAAAATAAAATCTCTAGCCATGCATGTATATTTCTATGAAGGCTTTTTGAAATGTATAAGAGTTGTGAGTTCTGGCCATATCCCAATCAAAATGCAAGCAAACAAGTTTAAATCCGGTTTTATCCCCACTAAGGTGGATGGCCGGATTCACCTCAACAGTCGCAGCAAATCCGCTGCCATATGAGGATTAAGTGGAGCAAATATAGTTGCCCGGATGACCATGGTGGATTCAAATTGATGGTAAGATCAATATTGAAAATAAATGGAAAACCAACAGCAGCAGCATATGATGATTCATAAAACATTGTGTTATAGGCTGCATTTGAGGGCATCGTTGGCACTTCAACAACCGCCACCATTGCCATCGATGACGTGGATATCACCGAGGGACCCTGCGACCCACCAGGCTACTGCGACTTTGATAGCAGCCGATGTGGCTGGGTCAATGACAGAGGGGATGACTTTGATTGGCTGCGGAGCAGGGGCAGCACTCCTAGCGGTGGAACGGGTCCACCGTATGACCACACTACTGGGACTGCTTATGGTAGGTTATTTATCACTTGCTTTGATTTTTATTCAGAAAAAAATAATAATAATAACCAGTTTTTATATAGTGCCAAATCCCCGTAAACAGGCACAAAGTGCAGTTGACAATTATTACTACGCCGCCTTCAAGAAATCATCAAAATCATTTTGCTTCATTTTGGTGGCTGCTCAAAGACATGCCTTACAAGTAAGTTAGGAGAATCCGCGTTTAGAAAACCTGAATTCCGCGTGCGATTTTGGGCAATTCCGCATTTTTCCGCGCACCAAAAAAAGCATTTTCCGCACCAAATCCGCACTGAAAATATGCCGAATTCATGTAATTATGCACCTAAAGGGTCCTGGTAGACAACCATATCCATGTTACAGAAGTGTAAATAAATCAATATATCATCTTGATAAAAATACGGAAAAAAGTTGTAGCCTATAATCCTTGATCCCAGCCGATAATTCCCTACCCAACCTCTTCAAAACAGAAGAATAAAGAACCCAAATATGCACAAAGTGTTCAACATATTTAGACAGTGACCGCTCATATTCTAGGCCATTGTTTAGTGTTTTGTGTTCTTTTCCGCTTTAGTATTTTTACAAGAAGCACTATGTCCACACCCATTAATAAATGATCAATCCCAACACATGCAATACACAACAGTTCAATTAATATGTAATCGTGGGGGGGGGGGGGCGGCAATTGCAAGTAACAAGAATAACACTTTTCATTACGTCCAGATTATTTTTTTTTTTAATCATGTAAAATAACAAACCTAGATTTGAAATAAAAAAAAATCATCTGTGTTTTTAATTGGCTAAAATATTGCTAAATTTGAGCATGGAAAATGATTGTCCTTTTACTAATTTGGCCACCTAGCATAGTGCCATGCATTCCCACGGGCGGCGAAATTTGGGTCTTACCTTGGTGTAAGATATTCATGAGTCAGACTAGAGTAAAGACTCTTTACGGAATAAAGATTTACAATCCTTGTAATCCGTTGATCCTCTTATAGAAGATTTCATGCTAGGCTAATTTCATGAGGTCTTACAAAGAGGATGAACTGAAATTTGATACAAAATAAAGCTAAATAAATGTTAAAATCTTAACTGATATTGCAAATTTGCGATCAGAAATGACACGTGGGTGATAAGTTATGTGGTCATGAGCTGAAAAATCATAAAAGATCAATATAGTTCAAGCTGTCAGTTTATAAGGCTTATAACTGTCTTGGGGAATTTCCCTGGTCATTGAATCATTTGCAACGAGTTCAGGGGCCGGGGTGAACCCTGCGGTGAAGCAAATCAGCTCAGCTCATCCGGGGAATGGACCAGCTAAAATCTTGACCATCTCCTTTGTGCATTTTATGGATGATGGGATACACAAGAGTACAAGTGAATGCATGCATTCAAGGATGAATTAAAACTTACTTTACCCTGGGTTTTTCCCGGGGGTATCTGTCACCATCACTGCGCACATTTTCATCTTTTGTGATGTATCCATATGTGGTCCCGGTCCCGTCTCCCCCAAGTAAATAAGAGCATTACCTTGCAACCGTGACCCGATCGCTGCATGGGGTTGGATTTGAACTTCCTTGCCCTATTAATACATGAACAGAACTGGATTATTCTTGCCAATCATGTACTTCATCATAAAAACAGTCAGACAAGAAGCTTATTATTTTTCTGGTGATTAAATAAGAAATCCGCTGTTTTCTGCGCGAATATGGGAAATCCATGCAGGAAGACAAAATCCCGCATAACATGTATTTTCCACGATCGCGGATTCTCCCGGGCCTACTTAAGCGCCAAAAGCCTAGCAGCAGTGGATTGCAATCTTCCCCTACCACTCCCCAGATTTCTCTGGGTCAGCAAGGCAATTGAGATTAAGTATCTTCTTGCCCAGGGACACAACACTTTGACCACAGTGGGGCTCGAACTCAGTGATTTTAATGGTCTAATGGTCATGAGTCCTGCACTTTTCCACCTAGACCACAACATGCTCCTAAAAAAGGAGTGATATGATGAAATCTATTGATGAATGCAGAGCATGACCTGAAGACTTTAGGCCTTTTTGTTTAGTGCGTTTAGGCTTGCCATTGCTATCTAACGAGTTTATTGCTAAAGTTATGGGATTGCATTTTCTCCTTTGATGCAACTAACAGGCGCGACCAGGGAGGGCGTGCGCCCTCCCGTATTTGCCAATTCTTGCAAAATCACCCATATTTTAGCTATTTTGGACAAGTTACAGCTTACAGCCTTTCAGCCCCCGGTAACTTTTAACATTTTCAAATCCTGGATCCGCCATTGACTATGTGTATACTGGTATGTGTGACGATCACTTGACACATATTACTATGGGCAAAACTGTCTTCACTGTCTTAATGGTTTTTTTTTTGTCTTATTAGTGTTACTTTTTTTGCTTATTAGTGTTATTGTGAACCATGTTTTTCTTAGACAACTGTCCTTGAACTGTGTTTAGGGTGACAGGCTGTCTTTAAACATAATAACATTGCAATATTATATGGCACTTAATTCTGTTATTTGTAAATTAGGTGTGGGTTCGCTAACTTTTACCTATTAATTGGCTTGTGGGGACTTGGAATGTTTTTTAAATGTTCGCCACAAAGAAATTTAAGCTATACCACACATGCAATGATGCCCCGACAAGAGCTACATTGTGTGAAATGCCCCCACAATGTTTGTGTTTTTTGTGTAATAATCGGTACATACATGCCTTGTGGGGTAATTTGGTAGGTATCTTCATACAATGTGGGAGTATTTCTGTGTAAAGTTTTACACCTCAATGCAACATACAAAACCCATGTGTAATGCTGTGGGTTGTCCATAGCTTAGACCCTATACCTACCCCCCCCACACCCCCCCCCCCCCCCCCCCCCCCGCCACACACACACACACACCCCTGAGGCGAAAAACAGCAGTTGGCAGATCATTGTGGGTGGAGACTTCCCCCAATTACAAAAACGCCCACAATGTAGCTTTTTGTTACCCATATTTACTCCCACACTGTACCTCTTGTAAAGAACACACACACCAACGTTGTGTGTATACACACAAATTTTTAGCCCACCCCAAAAAGGTGACAGCCCCTTTTTACCATTTTTTATCTAGGGCTACCCCACTGTTCTAGGGCCTATGATAGGGGTGGCCCCGGGTTGTCAAATGTCCCTGATTGGAGGTTTTGGGCTATAACATGTCCTCAATCGGAGTGTTTACAAGTTTACAAGCACACACACACCATTTAAGACTGTGCCTGGAATTCATTGCTGCTACACTAGGCCAGGCTAGTCTAGACTGTGTGTTTACGTACTGTGGCCAATTGTAACCGGGTAAAATGAAACAATTAGGCCAAAAGCCTATTCTTTACCTGTGGTAGTAGAGGCACACAGTGGTTCTTTTTAATCCTCAATGCAAATTTAGGAAATTGCTACTTATTTTAATTCATAAATTGACATGCGTCTAACCTATCAGGATTGAAAAAGGTGGTATATTAGTCCTTGGTGGTGCAGGGTTGGGGTGTATTGAAAGAATTGATCCTAAGAGTACAGCGTTTTCTTCCCATCCTCAGGAAACGCCAAAATACCAAAGTAGGCTGAATTTTGCACTTTTTAAAAGTTTTAACTCTCAAGAAATTCACTATGTTTTCCCCCATTCTCCACCTCCCCCAGAAAACAAAAATGGTCCACTATTATAATAGTTGTTAAGAGGCGTGGAGTTAGAACTAGGATAGGACCCAAGTTTACCAGACTGACCGAATCAAATTGGCTGAAACTGTTTTGTCCTATGCATACTGGGTGGATTGTTTGCTACTCCCCGATATAGTGCACTTTTTGCAGATTTCTACATGTTTGTGGAGAGTGCAGAGCATGGCACAGGCGAAGTTGGCTGGCTGAATAGTGAACATCTGGACCCTACAACAGAGTCTTGCTTCACTTTCTATTATCACATGTATGGACAAGGTAAGAGTGATGATGATGATGATGATGACGATGGCGATGGCGATGGCGATGACGACGACGATGACGATGACGATGACGATGACGATGACGATGATGATGATGATGGTGATAGTAATGGTGATGGTGGTGGTGATGGTGGTGGTGATGGTGGTGGTGATGGGGATGGGGATGGTGATGATGGTGATGGTGACGATGATGATGATTGGGAGGGCTGAGATGTCTATGAGATTGAAGTTGATAGAAAACTTTTGAGTTATATATAAAAAGTGACAGACATTTTGCAACAATGTTATTTCACAAGCATTAAAAACTACATCAAGTGTAACAAAATATGAAGAATGAAAACAATGTGAGAGTGATAATTTCGTCATTGATGATTAAAACACCTATTTGTAAGGACATGACCACTCTATAACTGCCAGGATGTTTACTCAATTCTATGTCCTATGAAAGTCTTGCAGTCATATGACACATAAACTTTGCCAGGTTTGTCTGCCATGTTTGTTGGCGCAAGGGAGAGGGCCATATCATTAAAATATGAGGTTGCGTCATGCATTAGGCTCACATTTTTCAAATGAGCATTATGTGAAGATAAAAAAAAAATTGCACTTGAAATTTGTGCCAATGATGATGCAATCACAATGGGTGGCCTATTTAAAAAAAAAAGACTTAAATTAATTGCAATATATCTCTGTGTTGTGATGCAGAAACGAAATGGCCCATGAAACAATTTCCTTCTATCCGTAAACAGGTGTGGACACCTTGAATGTATACAAACTCGGACCCTTCTAGTGGTAACAAGAACCCCATTGTACACACAACAGTTGGTGGTACCGTGGTAACATCTGCCGGGGCTCACATTGATATGGTCAGCCCCTTTGAGTACCAGCTGCAGATAGAGCAATTGATGGCTTCAACTACACCAGCGATATTGCTATTGATGACAGTCTTGGCCCGGAGTTGTAAGAGTAAGTTTTACCTTTCATACAATTTGTTTTTAGGCATCATCAGGACATTTGGTCTGAAATGACACACTAAGGACTTTTTAACATGATGAGGTGATTGATGACCTTTTGTGACTTGATTGGCGTTTTTTTTTACGATAGGCAGCGGTTTTTGAGTTCAAAGTATTAGAGCCGGCATGTGCCATGGCGCGTTAGTTACGATGTAAAAGTTCCAAGGAAATATTTTAATGAGATGCTGCTTTCACAAAATACTTCTTTATGAGAC
The DNA here is from genome assembly GCA_023653785.1 of Ophioderma brevispina. Lineage (NCBI taxonomy): Eukaryota > Metazoa > Echinodermata > Ophiuroidea > Amphilepidida > Ophiodermatidae > Ophioderma > Ophioderma brevispina. The sequence continues at coordinate 39,986 of JAMKCH010048144.1, forward strand.
ATTTATGTACAGTGAGGTGGTTTGACTTTTGAATGCTTTGATTTACTATGAGTCATCCTTTTAAGTGATAGACTTGTACCTTGGTTTGTCCGCACAGCAATAGCGCGTAATTCCGTCTGAAAATTGAACAAACTGCGTAAGGAAATTCAAAATGACGAATAGGTCTCTTACATGAACTGCATTTAGCAGATGCTTGTGTGTTGTATTGTGGAGCACAAAGGGCTGTGTCAGAGTTGGTGAAGTTATCATAATGGAATTGGGGACTGGCTTTTGAAAAGTCTAACAGAGGGCGATCGATTGCAAAAGTTGATCGATCACAGGCTCAGTGTGAAAAGCCTGAATATTTCTGTTGATGGACATTGCTGTTAGGCTTGTCAATTCTACTAAATTAGAAAGGAGGGCATTAAATCAAGATACTTGATATTACGCCATCGGCATTTAGGTGTACTGGAAACGGCACCGCTGCCTATTGTAAAGCAGTGTCCAAATGGTTGATGGACAAAGCATCCAAGCCTCTGACAATGTGTGCAATTAACTAAGAGTGGTTTGATCTCAGATGTCCATTGTCTGTCCTAGATGTCTCTCATTCTAAATATCTTCTATGTTGACATAATCGTTTGAACATTTCTCAAGGTCACAATTTATTTAGACTTGACACCTACTGTCTTCTAAGTTGTGCCATTGTCCTCTCAAGAATTGATAATTGCAATGTTGCTCATGTGTTCTAATACAACTGAGTCTATAGATACAGTGGTTTTAGAACATGGCTACAAAGCTGATATGAGCACAGTATCCCTAAACAGGTTCTTTCTGTTATGGGGCCCAAACATTTGAATAAGTAAACTTTTAGCTTGAGGTGAATCTTGGTATAAAAAAAAGGAATCTGATTATATTGTTAAAATTGAAGAGAGGCCTCTAAAAAGGCAGATTTAACTGATAATGTTAAAACATTTCCTTGCCAGTCCACATAAACTATTAAATAGCCAATGCCCCAAAAAGCAGAAAGAGAAAAATGCAAGATTTTAGATGAACATGTTGACAGGTCGTGAGTGCATGTTACATATAGTAAAATATTGGTCGACTTAAGTTAGGTGGTCCAATGTTTCATATCATGTTTTCTAATTTGCATAGCGATGATTATAAAAAACAAAGCACCTGATTTTAACTTTGAGTTTGGCATATTGAAAAGAAAAAGTTATAGCCCCAATGCCTAAGAACAGTCTGGATGGTTCCCATTATGCAAAAAATCAGTAACCTTGCTTCTGAAACCACAATCTCAGTTTGGATGAGGTGAAGTGGAGAGATGAGGCAGTCAATCCTGTCACCTACTTTTAAGGATTTTGTTGTGTGAATGAAAAAAGGTCTTGTGTGCAATAGTGCAATTGTCAAAAGAAAATTTTCATCCAATCATTACTATTATGACAAATCTTTGGTCAGGGGCTCTTAAAATGTTTTTAAAGGTGAACAGTCACTGAAGAACTGATTTCAAGAGCTGCTGCCTCAGGATGAAGATAAATTTAAAAGGCCACAATGGCCCAAAAAAAAATATTCAGACATAATGAAATAGACACTTACTGAAAATTACTTCAACAAATTTGAAACAAGTTGGGGTTTACATTCGTTAAAAACAGTAAAGTAAAAACGCCAAGAGGTGGGGGCAGAGCGGGTGGCAATTACTGCCACAGAAAATCGGTGTGTTACCTCCGCCCGAATTTACCAGTGTATCTAGCAGGTTTTGTGACACATTTCAAAGCATTCAGGCCGGGATTCAGACAGTCTACTCAGGCTTCGTGTTAAGATATCGATCTGACAAGTTGTAAGGTGAATTAGCTGGATTATATTAGCACAGATACATAAATTAGCAATGCTCTGTAAGCTGATGACTGCATCCTTTTCAAGGTTGATAAAAATGCGGCAGTAATGTCGCATCCTTGTTGAGAAGTGAAGCTTACAAGGAAAAAAAGATTTAGTTCCCTTTTTCCTTTTGTTTTCACCGCTTAAGGCAGAGAAGACAATAGGGATCCTTGTCTTCTCTGTTGATTGTCTGTTATTGTCGATGTCTGTTGATGTCTGATTGTGAATTGAAAAGGGTTAACATTTGCATGGAATATCCACATGCCTAAATGGATTTAAACCAACTTGGGTCACGGTTGAACATGGCATCCCCCATTTATTGATGGGTCAAAGGTCACAGTACCAAGGTCAAAAGGTCATGTGAGGTCAAGTTGAGACAGGCTGAAATGTAAAATTGACTTCAATTGAAAAATTGAAGTTCAGTTGGAAAACATTATCATGTTTTGGGGAGCCCAAGTCAAAAACATTCAAAAAACAAAAAACATGATAATGATAAATTGGACGATTTACCCCAATATTAATTGGTCCCTCAAGCTATGATTTTTAAAATATTGGTCGGACGCATCCAAGCCCACTATTTTTGCAACTCAAAGCTCGACCAATTTAATATGGGCTTCAGCGATCCAATTTTAAGATAATACACACTGAGTCTAGGTGCGACATGGGATCCCTCATTTGTTTGATGAGGTCAAGGTCACATACCAAGGTCAAAGGTCTGTAGGTCAGTTGTAAGATAGGCTGAAATATAACATTGACCTCATTTGAAAAATTTGAAGTTCAATTGGACAAACTGGTTTATGGGAGTTTACATGCAAACCCTCATTTGTTTATGATGTGAAAGGTCACATATCAAGGTAAAAGGGCATGTTAGGCCTATCCAAAACTTCACAAACTGCGATAAACTTCCAAATTGTTTTCAAATTTGTGTAAGTGATTTCAGTAAGGGTCTCTTCCATTATTTCTGAATATTTTCTGGCCATTGTGGCCCTTAAGAGTTACCGACTTATGGTAGCACACAGGATGTATCACATGGCAGCCATTGCAGATGACCTTCTGTGCACTCACACATGTTTGTCTGAGCATTTGTGTTATCTTATTGTGTCCAAACACAGTTGTACTCAAATATGATCCATCCGAGATGGGTACAACGTCTTGCTGCTGGCACTGAATTCCGCATTGTCATTTGTTGTGACTTAATATCATTTTGTCCATCTTTTTATTCCATTTTTAGCTTCTCCGTGGGGTTGTGATTTTGAAATTGAACATGTGCAGGCTATACGCAGGACACTGACGACAAATTTGATTGGACTCGTAAACAAGGCTGACAAGCTCTGGTTATACTGGACCTACTTATGATCACAAAACAGGAACAAGTGAGTACTGAAAGTATTTAAAGGTACTGACCGTGGATTGTGAATGAAAATCCTAAAGTCTAAAAAAAAGATTAAAAAATTAGCTACATTTTGTAATGAATTATAGGTAACCTACACATACCTTGCAAGTGGATAAGGACTGAAGCAAGTAATAAGAGTAAACGGATATATTTTAGTCAATGTGTTTGCTTCTGTCTTAGGCATTTACTGTGGATGCATGGAATGGGGATTCATATTTTTCTTTTAATTTTCCAATTTTTTCATTGGAAGAACAAAATTCTTAGGAAAATCCTACTATCATTCACTGTTTGTGACAAAAAATGACCCCACATGTTTGGGATCTCCTTTCTAAAACTTTAGTGGCCGCCCCCCTTAACCTACCAATCATGTTGGCTTTGTTGAAATGTGGTCTCTAGTTATTATCGTAAAGAGTCTGAAATTGCCCCTAAACCCACCATTCACGTCCTTTTGCCAATCTCCGCCTGATCCTCAAGGTGCAAATTTTCCCCTCTTAGGTTTAACAATTGTTGATCTTCATTGAGAATAGGGATGTTTTTCAATTGTGATGTTAGATTTTAACAAAATTCATTACAGCTGGAAATGTTTCCTTTTATTAACAAGCACACTTGTACTTTAACTCTATGATGAAAAACCCCCTAACCACATTACCACTTCAGAGATAATCAGGTGGTCCTGGTAAATTTTTTGCTAAATACCTTTTTGAGAACTTTTGGGTCCAGTTACTGCTGACAAAATTTTCACTTTTCTTTATTGTAGAGGTTTTGGTTTAATCAAGTGGCTCTAATCAATTTGTATGATTCATTTAGTAAACATGGGTTTAAAAATGGCACCATTTTCTCCCCTATTTTTTAGACATATCCTACTTAAATAGGTTTTTAATAATCCATATTTTCAAATATTTAGTCTGGTTGGTACTGTACATCGAGGCTCGTCGCCTCGTCGTCAAGGGTGACCATACACGACCTCTGCCAGTGCCCAAATTGACAAAGCCAAAACACCAACCTGCTTTTGACCTGTGGTAGCCACCTTCTGGCGATGCGGGTCGACACTCTCAACCTGTATACTAGAGAAAATGGAAAACCGGCAAGTCCAGTTTTGGTCCAGAACGGGCGAGAGAGGGGACGAGTGGGTCAGAGGTCAAATATTGGTTACAGTGGCCAACAACTTCCAAGTATGTACTTTCGTGTTTTCAAACCTCAGATATCATTTGGCTGCTTGATAACCTTGAGTAATAATTTTGTACATTGATCTAAATCAGTAGGTACATATAAAATAGAAAAGACAGTTCTAATTCCTGATTCTGTTCATTATTTTGTTTTGTGAGTACAGCTTGTTATTGAAGCGTTGTGGGAAACAGTTACCTAGGAGATATTGCAATAGATGACATTCGCATATATGATGGACCGTGTGAACGTGAGTACGATTTCTTACACCATGGAAAACAAAATATTTGAACTGATCTCGTAAATGTTAGTGGGTTTATAATAGGATTTTCTAAAATAGTTTTACTAACCTGTTATTTAGATATAAATTAAACTCAAAATTACTAATAATTGTGGTCATTTGTAAGCAAAATGTATCTGACAGCAATCTACACATATGACATAGTTTTTTTTCAGTAAGTAAATAAAGTAAACTCATAATCAAAAGTTTATATGCGCTAAAATGTATCCATTTTAAAGTGCCATGACCCGATCGCTACCGTAATAGCCTCATCCCCAAAATCACAGATTTTATGGAAGTGGTGGCAAATTTTTTGGTATCGATTATAGCGTACTTTTTCTCATTTAATCCTGTGAAATCTGGGCTAAAGGTGTTTGGTTTGGATAGTTTGAGCAAAAATGTGTACTCCATTTTGGTTGACCAATATTAATTTTAAACACAGGACTCTATGAGCGCTTACAAAATCACGTGTCTAGCTCTCACATCAAACTGGATTAAAATATTGATGCAAAACTTTCCAATGTATTCAGAGAATTGTGGGCACAGGGTGGGAAATGGAGTCCAGACTTTTTCTATTGATCGATTTTTGTCGATTATACCAAGTCTATTAATTTCGGGGGCGTGTTCAAAATTTCGTGCAGTGCATTTTCTAGAAATCCATTGGCCGCTATCACTCTCAATTCATTCAAATGGCCATACTTTTATGCAACAGATCCGGGTTTTAAAGTAAGAGGACTCTTTTGGGACGGTTATTGACGTTGATTTGATCACAACAGTACCACCAAAATCCAATAATGCTCACCCTTAAACCCATATGCCCTGAAATCATTCCAATTTGACCATAACTCATCAAGTTTTTGTGACTAGAGGCATAATTTTGCGCTCTATACCCTGTAGGAACGCATATCTGACATTTCAATGTGCGTTAAAGCTTCTCGATCAAGCTGACAGTAAAATGACTGCCTTTTACGATCTTTCAAACCTACACTGTCATACATTCATAAATATATTGGCCGTCATTTTGAATTTTAAGCAGTTGCAAAACAAAATTAGTATCAGATCCGAGTTATTAATGCTCACAGACATACGTCTCAACTTATTTAAACTTTTAATACTTATTTTGGTGTTTTAACTAATACAATACAGATTTATCGTAATTTATAGTTTTAAAGAAGGTAAAAATGTAGCCACATTGGTCCACATCTTAACATGTTTGCATGTTAAAGAAACAGCAATTCCAGATTAAGGAATTCCAATGGTCAAATACTTTCCCATACCTTATTTACACCTTTATAATAACAATTAGTTGATGTAACACATATAATTCACCTATAATGTAGGTTTACTAGTTTTAAAGGCGGTGTACTTGTCTGCCTCTTGATTTTTAAAATGTCCTTACGAGAAATGCCAGTTAATGGTTTCTAGTGATCCAATATGTGTAATCTCATAGTTAAACATAAGCATGCATATATACACTGGAATCAAGCCTCAAAACTGCCAAAATCTGCAGAACACTTTACGTGTCCTGATGCGTTGCAAATGCCGTCTAGAGGTGTTAAGTACCTTGCAAGTGGGGGGGGGGGTGTGGGGGTGATCAATTTTTTGTAACAGATTTTGAACACCTGCAGACACGTTTTAGGTGTTCCGTATGTATTCAAGTAGCATAAATAAGGTATAATGGAGTAGTTAAGATCATTTTAATGATTCCGAGAGCATATTTGACTTTTGAAGCAGCCATATTGGATTTTAGTGGCAATGTAATGATAAATTACATTACCAACGCTTTCTCGTGCTTAAAAACCGGGGTACCGAGTATATATTTGTCCTCTATCGAACAGACTTAAGGATTTTTAGTGATATTTGACATGGTAGCAGCATATTGGATTTTTCAAAAATGGCCCTGTAACAAATGTTGCACACCTCCAAAAGTTATTGCAGGTCTAATGAACTAAAACTATCATAGAAAAAGTCTACTCCATTTCCATCCTTCAGGCTGTGTGCCTAGACTTCCACCTGACTTGGGGTATTTGGGGTGAAGGCCATTCTGTCAATATGTCAAATTATATACTTAAATTGGGTCATCCCTAAACCAAACCACCACCAAAGCCAAATCATACAAAAGTACCTCCAAAAAAATAACACAAAGACCCTTTGGTAACTTGAAGACAATACTCATAATTGAATACTTAAATGATATCCCACTTTATTTGTCACATATCATTATGTAGACAGCTGTATTATGCAACAGTAAACAAAAAAGCTCCAGCGTTACAACTGATATAAAAATACTCAAAATTTATTTCCTAGCAACGCACACCTGCGAATTCCAGGATGTTCACTTGTGCGGCTTTCAGAACGAGATTCAGACCTGACTCATGGACTGGACCCAGCATTTTGGCCCAACTCCGACCCATATACCGGGCCTACCAATGATCCTTCATATTGAACGCCTTATGGTAGGTTGTATTAGTTTAAACCAAGTAGGTAATAATAGAATATAGGCATAGATTTATATAGCGCCTTATGCTATTGTCCTCTAAGCGCTTTCACAATGGTCGCTGATCACTGTGGCCCACCATATACCATAAACCATTTAAGCATCATTTCAAGGGCTGCAGCAGATCGGGATCACAGCGCTTCCCCTATCAGCAAACATACATCTAGATAACCATCGCAGCCGGGATCAGCTCCCAATATCGCTGGGTAAATCGGGACAACTAAGCGGTTAATTTCATGTCCGGGGAAATTACAAGATAGCTTAATCTCACAGGGCTCGAACGCAAGCCTATACGCATTGATGAGCTATCTGCAGTCCAAGCGTTTACCTGATTGAACTATCTTGTCCGCTTATAGTGAGTCTAATGAATGAAGGAGCAAACACGAGGATTAGAAGTTGATTCCAAAGGATACCTTGAATACTGTATAGTGGAAATGGTTTTGCAAAGCTTTTTATCCCCCTGGCTGAAAAGCAGAGGGGGATAATTGCCGAGGGTGCGAATGTCCGTATGTATGTATGTATGTGGTATGTGTGTTCCAGTTTGGTTAGGTTTTTGGTTAGGTTTTCGTTTTTTGCGTCTCCTTGGAAAAGTTTAAGTCAGATTTAAACCCGACTTGGGGTTGAGGTTCAATAGGGGTTCCTTCAGTATGGGAGGTATGTCAAAGTTCATGGACAAAGGTCATCTGGGTCAGTTCCAGACTCCATCTTGCTAGGGGGGTGACGCAAGTTTACCTGGCTGTATTTTTAAATTCATGTTTTCTGCATCCCCCCCCCGCTCAGAACTGTTGACATTTTCAGCAATTATTGTAATAGCCGCTACGTCTAACCATGCATTGTGGTTGTTGTTTATCTCTACTAACCAGTGTGCCCACATGACTAGATAATAAAGCATACGTTTATTGTGTGATTGCAAGACGGTCTAGGTTCAATAGCTGCCATTTTCATAAATTCCCATCAAACATACATTATGCAATTCTTTGGTCAGCAGCTTTTGAAATGGTTCTTCATGTGATGTGTTTCTGTGAAACTATTTTCAATAACATATTACTCAGAAAAGATAAGTAACGATAAATCGAGTGTTATCCTAATTCAATGGTATCCACAACATATCACATGGCAGCTATTACCCTTACGACCTTCTTGCATTCACATGAGAACCTGATTTTTAAGATTCAACAAAGAATATAATGGCAAGATGTCTTTGTAGATGAGTTGCCTGCAAAACTTTACAGCAAAAACAACACGGTAGTTTAACAAAAATTTGTACAAAGTCACACAAAAAAATTGTTTGCCAAATACAAATACCATGGTTTTTTGTGGTAGTTTTATTTGCTGACCTCCATTTTCTGTTTTTTGTTTTTCAAGGTGGGTATATGTACCTGGAATCCACAGGCTGGAAGATAGGCAGTCTAGGCAGATTACTCAGTCCTGTCTTAGTGCCCGATGAAAGCACAAAGATTGTATGCTGGTCTTGGAAGTATCACATGTATGGTGAACAGATGGGGACACTCAATATTCGCTACACAGTAAGGAGAGAAGTTGTGGATAATATTGTTCACCAAAGTTCTCTTTTTTTGTGGGCTGCCAGCATAGCTGGCAGAACCACTTTGTAATCTGTTGTGCGTGCATGTGTGTATGTTTGTGTGTGTGCGTGTGTCACTAAAATGTTAAGTTTTTAATGCAGCAGCCCACAGCTTGTATTCTATAAATATAGTGAGCGCAAAAGCCGAGAACCGTGAAATTCTATTTTTAAATAATTTCCTCATAATGGTAAACAAACAATGGAGAGCAGAAGAAGCTTTAAAGCCCATGATATACTTCCAGTCGCAGGGAGCGATTTCTGCTCGTGAGCGTAACACTTGATCTTGGGTCAAATTCTGGTATTACGCACGCCAATTGCTCGCTGCGACTGGAAGTATATCATGAACTTAAGTTTTGTATTTGTTTGCTTTTATCTCTACTACTTTCTGTACCTATTAATAGCATAAAATTTGATATCAAGTGAAGACTTTTTCAATCTTTGTTTCAAGACCATATAGCTTGATAACATGAAGTCCATTCTTTGGGCGAGGACTGACAATATTGGAGATCGTTGGGTGATAGGTGAGGTGGAAGTAGCCAGTAAGCAGGCATATCAGATAGTGTTTGAGGGAATTGTTGGAGCTGGAGAACGAAGTGACTTGCCATTGAATTAAGTTACCTACACTGCTGGACCATGTTTTGGAACATGTAAGGGGCTGACTTTATTGTGCGTCATAACAGTAGACCTGGCACTTCATATGGAGCTGCTAGTTATGTACACATGCCGGATCAATGTTTTTGGATCAGTAAGGCATACTTTATTGTGCATTCACAGTTGACTTGGCAACAATCATAATTGAAGCTGCTCGTTCTAAGTACACAGGATCTTATCTTGGATCAGGTAAGGGCAGATTTTATTGTGCAGTCAACAGTTGACTGGTAATAATCATACGAAGCTATTCATTTAACCGCGGTGATCTTATCTGCATCAGATAAGGGCAGACTTCATTGTGCATCATTGACCGGTGTGAAGCCACATGGGTGTTAATATGTCCAACTATCGTATCCCATCTAGGAGTTACTATGGACTTTAATGGAAATACCTTCCTGTAGAGGCTTCTTGGGTTATCATGACACTGACAAATAATCAAATGAAATAAGATTAATATCATGATTTATTCATGTGCTGCAAAAGTCGATACTAGTTTTAAGTTGCTCACATTTTGTATCATTTTCACTTCATTTGGCAGGTGGCGGTGACTTTGAACAGAGCAAATGTACATTCCAGAATCTGTATGACGATGACTTTGACTGGGTTCGCATCAGTACAAGCCCCAGTGGGTACACGGGCCAGAAAATGACCACACACTGGGGGCCTCCTGAAGGTTAAGAGCAATGCTTCCAAGAAAAGAACATTAAGGAGCATCTTTCAATATAATAAGTCTCTCTGTTGAAAGTACAGATGTTAGCAAAATTAAATTTCAAGAAGAATTAATTTGAATCCTTTTTAGTCCTTAGGCCAATTATATTCACAGAGAACGGAATTTTATTGTCTTCTTGTCCCAAAAAAAATTCCAAATTATATCTTTTCATGACCATATTTAGAATCACATGAAAATCATTCAAATGAGTCCAAACAAGCTAGTCTTAGATCAGAGTTTTTAATATGCTTTTTCAAGTGACTTGTGGTCCACCAAAGGTGGAAAGGGATAAGATCTTAATGGCCCAGTGATGGGCTCTTGCATCATTTAATTTGAAACACAAACCTAAATTTTCTTAAAGTTGATTAAAATACCAGTTGAAAAAGTGTCAATGAATGTTTTGTTTTTTGACAAACAACCTGTATTATTATTTTTTCACACCAAAACATGTACATCTTTCAACATGATGGGTTTTGTATCAGTTTTCAACCATGTCGGCACAGAGGGGTGTAATATTACCCTTGAAGATGTTGGTAGAAATAATGTTAATTGACCTTTGAATGTAAACCCCTTATGGCCCCTTTGTGGCTTGCTATGGAACCCCTGGGTTGAGGACCTGCCTTATAATAGACATGGCCATGAAAATAACCTTACCTTGTGAACTCAAAGTGGAACGTTGAAATAGGTTACCTCAAAATAGATTTTGGCCAACTGAAAAATCACTAGTTACGGTCAGTGGTTGACAAGTAGCAAATTCTTTAAAATTCCGTCGTTAAATGTACAAGACTAAGTATTTTTTTGTTCTATTCCTACCAGTCATTTCATTCAAATTCATGTTTGTTGAGACAAGTTCGCCTCGGCTCCCTGGCGACGTAGCCCGGCTCGAGAGCACAGCCTTTGCAGCAACGAAGGGCACCTGTGTGTCATTCTGGTATACATTACGGCAATGACATAGGCGAGCTGTTTGTCTTCCTGCGCCAACTTTGGTGGTCAAGAAATGGAGACTGCCCAGTGGTTTTACCGGTTCAACACAAATGACCAGACCACATTGGTTTTGGAGTGGCAAATTTTGGCATTGTAGACCCTAAGCCATATCAGGTACGTAAAGTTTTATTAATGTGGCAATCTGGCAGAGTTTCCAATGTTCAAAAGAAAGGAAATCTCCATTTCAATTACATGTTTGTAGTAAGTGGCCGTATGAAGTAAAGACTAAAATTTCAGATTTTGTCCTTATTAGTTGCTTCTGGGCCTATCATTTGTATGGGTATGTTAGGATACAATAACTAGTTTACAGACAGGCAGAAATCTGATTTGTGATGTGTTTTGATTTCTAATCTAGCAAATCACTGGATAGTGTCGTGAATATATGCATTAGCCAATCAGAGACATAGTATGAAAGCTTAAAATGTGTATGCAGATGTATAAGAAGGTCTATTTTGATTGGTTGCTGAGTGGACTGTATCATTTTAATAATGAAAGCCAATCACAGATACTATGAAAAATGTAGTAGTCCTCGTAGGTGTTTAATGGACAAAATGACAAAGAATAACGTTACATCCAAAAGGGATATTGTATATTAATCCTGTATTTTTTGATTCAAGTTTAAAGTCAGTAGGAAGCTTAATTCTGCTATTAATTAGGGACATCATATGAAAGAGGTTTATAAATAATTCAAGCAAGAGACAATGTTCTGCATGAAAAAAACCTATTTTTAGTTGGGAAAAAATCAAATGAAATTTTTAGCTCAGCATACTTAGTATGCAGAGCTATTGTTATGGCAATGTGTTGACTCTATCTATCTATCACTCTATCTGTCTGTCACAACTGCCATAATGCATCTTTTTGCCAAACGCTTGGGCCGATAGCAGTGCGAAAATCGGTCAGAATGATGACCCAAGGCCCATGTGGGGGTTCCCAATTTGGGTCAAAGGTCATGGCCGATTAAAGGGTCATTCTTTGAAAATCTATAATTCCTTCTTGTGCCACAAATCAATTGCTATAATCACTAGACTTGTTCAGAAGAACTGCTGAACCAATGCCCATGTGGGGTTTTCCCAGATTTGGGTCAAAGGTCACGAGGGCCGATCAAGGGCATTCTTTTTGAAAATCTATAAATTCCTCTTGTGCCACAACTCAATTGTTTATAATCAACTAGACTTGGTTAGAAACTGCTGGACCCAAGGTCCATATAGGTTTCACATATTTGGGTCAAGGTCACATGAGTCAATTAAAGGGGCATTCTTGAAAATCTCTAATTCCTTCTTTGGTGCCCAAATCTTGTTATAATCACTAGACTTGGTAGAAGAACTGCTGCCCCAACTTCCATATGGGGTGTTCACAGATGTGGTCAAAGGTCACATGAGTCAATGACAGGGGCATTCTTTGAAAATCTATAATTCCTTCTGTGCCACAAATCATTGCTATACCACTAGACTTGGTCAGAATAACTGCCTGAACCAAGGCCCATTTGGTGTGTTTCACAGATTTTTGGGGTCAAAGGTCCAAGGTCAAAGGTCACGGGCCGATTAAAGGGGCCATTCTTTGAAAATCCTATAAATTCCTTCTTGGTGCCACAAATCATTGTTATAATCACTAGACTTGGTTAGAACCGCTGACCTAAGGGCCATATGGGGTGTTCACAGATTTGGGTCAAAGGTCATGGTGGCCAATTAAGGGCATTCTTTGAAAATCTAAAATTTCTTTCTTTCTTGTTCCACAATCAATTTTTTATAATCACTAGACTTGGTTAGAAGAACCCTGACCCAAGATCCATATGGGGTTTCCCCATTTGGGTCAAGGTCACAGGGCCAATGAACGGGGCATTCTTTGAAAATCTATAATTCCTTCTTGTGCCACAAATCAATTGCTATAATCACTAGACTTGGTCAGAGAAGAACTGTTGACCCCAAGGTCCATGGGTTTCCAGATTGGGGTCAACGGTCACACATTAGCCAATTAAAGGGCATTCTTTGAAAACCTCTATAAATTCCTCTTGTGCCTACAATCAATTGCTATACTCACCAAATGTGCTCAAAGACCACTGGCCCAAGGGCCATATAGGGTGTTCACAGATTGTGGTGAAGTCATGTGGGGCGATTAAATGGGCATTCCATTATGGATCTTGAGACGGCGTGCCCTACTAACTAAAAGTAGGCCCTTTGGTACTCAGATCATCTTTGCTGCGGGAAATATTTCTCCCCATCTCCCTCATGAGCATTCTATATTTGTCTACTATAAATTGGCCAAACCAGGGGTGCGACTCCTAAACGTCTCTTATTTTATATGCTCATGTGGGGACTTTCAGATTATATCTCCACAATGGAAAATGTTGTGACCCCCGGTGTGTCAAATAAAAGAGCGGGAAAAAAATTATCGATAATGTAAAACCGTGGTGCTACTCCTCACGGCTTTTACTTATGCTCATATTGGGGTCCTTTTACAGATTAATATCTCCACAATGGAGACTCAAGAATAAAGATACTCTAAATGTAAAAAACCGTGGTCTACTCTACTTCTAAACGTCACTTACTTATCTCATGTGGGGGGACTTTCACGATCAAATGTCCCCACAATGAAAATGTTGTGACCCCTTGGATGTGTCAATTAACGAGAGGGAAATAAGAATACTAATAAATGGTAAAACTGGGGTGCTACTCCTAAATGTCTGCTTTACTTATGCTCATGTGGGAGACTTTTCAAGATTAATATCACACAATTGAAAATGTTTGGCCCACAGGGGGGTGCCCATATTAATCACCTGCTGACTTACTGCACCCATTGGTGCTCTTGTTTTCTTTTACAAAACACCCTTTTTCCATAATTTGTATTGCACATACCTGGTGAGGCGTAAGACATTTGACTGTTAACAGTGCATATGAGAGTTCGTGCAACAACCTTCTAGTTCATGTTTGAACGTCAATTTCAGGGATTCAACAATAATATCAGTGTTTATTTGGCTTCTTTTACGGATACATTTAATTAGCATCTGATTTTGATATGTTTCTAGTAGCCATGTTCAGGCTTACTTTTGGGGATGCACAATTGCTTATTTGTTAACTACGTTGACAACAGCTTGGTTAGTGTCCTTGACACAGATGCCTAAAACAATCCAGTCATGGGAAGAGCCTATACCATTTTAATTCATTTAGCTTGCATGATCAGCTGGTTACTCTTTTGGGCTTTCTTTTTTAATTTGGTGTACTTAGATCAATCTTTGAGGCCTGTCAGAGGCAAGGAATTTGCAGGCGATATCTCTCTTGATGATGTATCATTCACTGATGGCTTATGTGAGGTAAGGAGAACACTTTTGCTAAGTAGAATAATAGCAATTTTCATGTGCCCGATCTTTTTTTGGGACAGTCACCCTAATGACTTATATTTGAGAAATTGTTTACTGTATACAAATTAAGTGAGGCAAATAACGAGAGAGAATAAGATGAGTTAGGGTAGTTTGGTGGTGAGAACAAATGGTAGAGACAATTAAGAAAAGGAGGAATGGGAAGCCTAGGGGCATGCACAGTGAAGGTTGTATGGGTATGTTGCCGCTCTTAAGATCCTCATTTGTTTGGGGTCACATTTTTATTGCACAAAAGCCTATTTAAATTCCTGAAACCCCACGTTTTGGAGAAGAATCTCTGTTTTTTGCCCATTTTTACCTCAAATACCTCAAAATGTAATCAAAATCAAGTTCCAAGCCCTTGTTTTGAACAAGAAACTACCCAACCACAGTTCCAGAGACCTAAACTTAATCTCCCAAAATAGTTCTGTCAGCACCCATGTTTGAAAGCTGGAAGTGGATATACCTACCCAAATGCTTAAGTGCATATTCTAGGATGGTAAGTGACAGCTAAACGCCTAATTCACATTATCTAATAACATTACTATTATGAGGGTGACAATTTAATTACTGTTTTACTGCTGGGATGGCCCTTCAGATACCTGTTTAAGATTGCAATAAATCAATTATTGCATTTTTCCTCTACACAGTGTTCCCTGACTTTGCCGACCCTGGTTCTCTTTCGGTAACAACATCACCTGTGACTTTGAGCTAAGCTACTGCAGCTGGGTGCAGGAACCGGAGAATGACGATTTCGACTGGATCAGGAATCGTGTGGAACGCATCAAGCTGATACGACCACATATATCACACTACTGGCAGTGGTTATGTTTTGTCAGGCAATGTTTGCTTACTCTAACAGTTGAAAATATGGCTTGAAAAAAAATCATTATTGAATGTATCTATGGACCACACATTTAGCCATCAAAATAAATTCAAAAGATTTCTTTTAAGACTTCCTCTTCTATGAGTCACAGCAAAATGATTTATTTCTAGTTTTGACATCAACATGTCCACAACTAGACCTAATAACAATTGTCATTTTGCTCAATTGAACAATTTTTTTGTAAAAAAAACACACTTCATAAAAAAAGACAAAATTGCATCAATATTGACCAATAGACAAGCTTTTGGCTTGCACTATGTTTTTGTTATCAACTCTGATAAGTCTGTATTGGTTAAACAACATATTGTCCAATTAAATTGCTTCATATTTTTGTGAATGTGTTTGTTTTCAAATATTTAAAAACTACTGCAAAAATAGATAGAGGAAATAGAATGCAAATCCCAAAAAATGTTATAATAGGATTTTTATTTATTTATTTGGTGTTACATATATTGGAAGATGTACTTTAATATGCAGTGGTTAATATTCGGCAATAAAGAAGTCATCCAAAGGGTTTTAAAACAAGAAAAACTATTAACCCTAAATAGAAGAATACCAAATATTCGTATTTGTTTGAATGCATCTGCATTCCCATTGGGGATGACTCCCAATTGACTGTTATTGCTCACTTGGTCCAATCTCATTAGCTCCAATCAAAGTTAGAATTTTCCTATTTGGTCCAATTCCATCGTTCTAGTTATCCATATATACATTCGAAATGATTCCGAAACTAGGCATTTTTTGTGCTCCAAAAAAGGCTTCAGACACCCCTATTGCAACATTAAAAATTTCGTGCGCACATGCCTAGTAGCGGTTACCAACGTAGCATCGGTACGCCCAACCATTGCGTCAAATGGGTCCAGAAATCCTTGCTCTTTTTTGGTCTCAGTTGGGCACCATGTGAAAAAGTTTAATGGGATAATTAAACAGCCATATTTTCCCCTTTATCGCCGATATCGCGATTTGTGATTGGAGTGTAAATAATCTGATATACATACCTCTACGACGGGTCGTCGGAGTTTTGGATGATGATGTGCCAGGTTAGCTTACCCACTATGTTAAGTCCCCACCTAGACCGCCAGGGCATTTTTGGGATAAGTCCCTGTCTCGTGTCTGCCCCTTGATTATTTATATTTGTTTTTTTTTGCGCCCTTGTCTATAGCCTCGGCGGTGCAACCATGTCATTGGTGTTCTTACAGCGTACTACCAGCTTGTGCCGATTGAATCTAAAATTTTCGCAAAAATTTTTTTTTAGCGGGTGCCCTGTGTCTTCTGTCGTCCGTCTTGTTCTCTTTGGCTTATTATGCTCTACCCTTTTGGAAATTCCCGAGGCTCGGTGCGGGGTCTCATCATATCTAACCGTTACAAGTATGTTTTACCTTTGAGGTTGCAGAATGAAGGAACGCTCGAAGTTCTGGATGTAAAGAGTTACTACGAGACAAGACAAAGTCCCGATGAATTGGGTGTAAAAGTGCAGAAGCTGTTAAAGAGAGAGACCTTGTAATATACAAAAAGGGTGGTCAGAATTGGAGATCCAGAAATTCTTTGGTGAATTGGACTTGTATGGAAGAAAGTTAAAGAGACAAAGGCCAAGGCTTAATAACGGCACCTCTCCGTTCAGGGGCATCTCCCCTCCGGGTCGTCACCGGGTGAAGCTTCTACCTAATACCACTCAAAAAAAACAAAAAACCTTTTTAGACTACTTCAAGCGCAGTCAAGTTCTACCTTTGATCTAGCATCCGACGTTATTATCTCGGTTGCTACAGGAGGTCTTAGACAGGTTTAAGGCAAGTCGGCCCGCCACCTTTGCAGTTGTTGATGATAAGGGCCATTGATTTATGATAAATCCGAGGTGGATTTAATGAGTACTTACGATGGCTGGTCTCTCCACTCCTCACTTCATGGTGTGAATTGGAAGAGTCTCAACGGTGTTGAGTAGCCCGGCCGACGGTGCCGTCTCTATAGGGATCGAAAGAAAAGCCAGTCGTGGGCTATTGAAGATTCAATAAACTCAAGGCTCTAAACGGCGTCTCTGTCTCACCAGCCCGATAGAACATTCGCCTCAGTCCAGCTGATAATTCAAATACTTGAGAAGTCAGTTTGGCTCTTTTATCCGTGGTGTGAAACTTACACAACCTCAAGTCCACAGGCGTCCGTAGTTGTTGCAGTGAATGATAATGAAATGAGGGCGACTCGTGGCGGCAGTGATGAAGTGTAGCCAGCGGCCTTGTTAAGATTTTATTTTTGATGCGGATATGATTATGAATAACGGTACCGGGGGTATTCGTAAGTCTGGCGACTTTTCTGGCGTGGGTGGCCCCATATGTGATGAGTTATAGAAGTAATGTATGAGTATGATGATAATTTTATAACCAGCTCTACACCTCTTGACGCCGTGTATTACGTACCGTGGCTATGACTCATTACGTTGCGGCAGGGGCCGCAATTGTTACCGATAGGTATACACGGGGTCATGAGTTTAGTAAGAGGAACATGGACTTTGTATTGGTGCTGGCGAGTTAGTTGAGATTCTCAATGAAAGGAAAGCGTTTTTCTCTCCTTGGCTTCGAAGACAGAGGAAGTTAGTGTTGTTCAGCAGAGGGGTATTACGATATGGGAAATAATTTATCCTCTTTCTACCAAGGACTACAGTGGTTCGTCCACCGTCCGTTCCACCCTAGTTACTTCGGGCCGTCTTGTGGTTCTCGGGGTCCTTGTGGAATTATTCAAACAGTTCCTAAGCCGATGCAACCGTCGGGCCGCCATTGTAGTTCTTCGAATTCAAAATTTATACTCCACTTCTCCATAGGGGCCAACAGTGCGTGTAACCATATTCTTCAGCGGCATGTTCACCGTCTCCTTCTGTTCAAGTCAATAGAATAGCGTCGTCGTAGATCCAGGAAAGAGTTCTTCTCCATCATGATATTCATCTGGTACTAGAAGGATAAGGATCGATTTCTGATCTCTAGACATCGCCTCCCCTTCCAGGTGGCGCAGTCACGACGAAAGTTTCCAGTGATAGTCTCCGTAGATGACGCTCTCCTGAGAGAATGGAGATTTTAGACCATGAGGAATGATAAGTCTTCTTCAGAGAGGCGTTCCATATCACTGTTTTTTTTTTTACCGACGTCTCCGGACAGGGATTGATGGATAGCTCTAAGGTTTACCTCTTTTGGGGAATACTTTCTCCTCTACGCCTATAAACATAAAGTCTCACAAAGTAGTAGGAATAGTCATTAGAGTCTTCCTAGCCATGGACTATCGAAGATCTAGAGGCTCTCCTTCAGGTAGTTCTTCACGTCTAGGATGAGTTCTATGATCAGGAAGGATCTTCGGGTTCAAGGACATAGTGGAGATTTCTATAAGTCTATTAGGACCAAGTTCGATCATGTAGACAGGAAAACAGTGGCTTCTCCTCAACGTTTTAAACTTAGAAACGTCCTCTAGTATAGATGACATTGCTTCTTATTATGATTCCTCCAGTTAAGATCGAATGAACGATTGTGTCAGTCATTTTTATGTTTCAAGACCTAAAGAGGAGATTCTACAAGTCTAGAGTTAAGAAATCTATAAACCTATGGAATAGGGGAGTCTGTTTCACACCACCATGGTGTACTGAATCTTGAAGTTGTTACGTCTGATTATGTTGATAGGGATCTATCCTCTCATGACTCTTACAAGTGATTCATCGTAACAAAGAACCATCCTCGATGTCAGCTCCTAGTGATACAGTACAAGTAAGATCATTAAGGAACCTCAACCAATACCGGCTGATGCTACTCGCTCATTGCACATTCTAGTCAGGGCACTTCCTGTCTAGAGCGCACTGGTGACTGTATAGGCTGGGTAGGGCTCTGAATTTGATGAGGATACGGAAATGAAAGAGTTTTCCCAGATTTATGGGCTCCTATCCGATGCTGTCTCTTTCCTGACGGAAGATTTCGAAAGGAAACATACATATCTCCCAATATTTGCTGCGCCCTTTTTGACGGCCGTTTTGGTTCATCAAGTTTGAAAAATGTGAGGCTGCCTATTTCTGAAGAGTCCCTTCTCAGATGGATTCCTGAAGTCGTTCCCCACATGTTGGCGGCAGATTTTGACTTCTTCTCGCTCCTAGGCGTGCCAGACCATGCTGGGATTAGATGAAGTCTGATGAGTAGACTTTATGCAAGCCAAGACCATGCACCCCCCCAGCCAGTGGCGAAGGCGGGTTTCTTCTAGAACATAACGAACCTGTCCATAGAATTGATTCTTGGAATGAGGGCACAGGAGTGATCTTCAACTTTTGGAACAGATTGCCAGTAATGTATGTGAACTCGATGTAGACTTGTATCTAGATCCTATGAATGTTATGGAGCCTATTGTAGAGCTGTCTAGTGAAGCCAATGAGAGATGCCTTTTTACTGTGAGAGATCTTCATCAAGTTTTTACTGAGCTCTTTACAAAGATTGCTTACCAATTAGTGGCTGGGAAGGAAGAATGCAGTTGCCGCTTGAATTTTACAGCCATAGAAGTTCTCCTCAATGCTTCTAGAGGTAAAGATCTTTTTGGGAAAACAGTGGTCTAGTTTAGCCTCTCTGGAAGAAGAACGAGTTAGCTGATGATAAAGTTGCCAAAGTCTACAAGACCAGAGGTTCTTCAGATTTAGACCGTATAGATACAGACCTTACGATTATGGGTTCGCAGAAGGACTTCCGCTCCTATTTATTCTCATGGCTACAGAAAGGACAGAGGTTCCTTCCGGAAGTCGGGCTACGACTATAAGAGGACAGCAAATCCAACTATAGAGGCTCTGGACAGTTAAGAAGTTATTCTTTCTACTCCAGACGTAGAGGCGCCAGACGGGGGCGAAGTAGGAGAAAAGGATATATTTGACTCCTACCTACCTATTACGCCAGCGGAGGGGCATTCCTCCCGGCGTGGCGGTCGCTAACCTCGGATCTATGGGTTCTTCAAACAACTTCAGAAGATTACCATTTGCAGTTTTTACGCTGATGTTGTGAAAGTCACTTTTTGCTTGACACCTATGCCAGAAGAAGAGACATTAAAGGCTATGATTTTGAAAAAACGAGTGATAGGAAGTTGTTAGGAAAATGCTATTTTCCAATAAGAAAGTATATGGAAGGATTCTATTTTTCTTCCTACCATTGAAGAAAGAAAACAGGAGACCTCAGAACGTTCAAAAATCTACGCCCTTTGAACAGATATATTCGTCGCGAAGCTTTTCAGAATGGTTGCTATTTCAATGTCATCAAAGAGTTGGAGAAGGGCTGGTTTGGTGCGACATTGGATTTAAAGACGCCTAAACTTCATGTTCCAGTTTTTCCTCATCAAAGGTGGCTTCGCTTCGATTTAAGACAACCAGTCTTACCTATTTCGAGCTCTGCAATAGCACTTTATACTGCTTTCCTTACCTTTACAAGACTAGGAAGACAGTGGCAGAACATCTGAGAAGGAGGGCATCCAAAATATTATCATATCTCGAGATTGGGTGTTTGTAGCTTCAAGCTAACGAGTCTGAGAAGTCAGTTTACTTTGGGTATGAAGAGTGAAAGGAGCGGGGTTTTTGGATAAACCAAAGAAATCTAATCTCATACCAAGTCAGAAGCCGGTAGTTTTTAGGAGCAATTCTCGACTTGAAGAAAACCAAAGTTTTTTCCTACAGAAGAGCGAATCGCCGCGAAACTTGAGATAGTATCTTTCTATTATGAAGATGAATTTATCTCCCTGCTCATCTTATTGCTCCGCTGCTTAGGAATCTGGCAAGCTTAGGAGACCTTAAAACCTCTGCAAGTGGTGGATTGGACTGCTTCAGTTACACCTTCGGGATTCCTACAGAGACAACGTCACGATCGGCACCGTCTAAGTTCCCTTAAAGCCAAAGGATCGTGTAGATTTACGATGGTTAGGCAACAAAAAGAATTCTGATGGTGGGAAAGAGGTTCCACGAGGATAACTCATGAGTTATTACACGACGGATGCCTTCGAAGATAGGGTAGGAAGCATGCAATGAGATCCCACAAAAAATAAAAGGAGTATGGTCGAAGATTATAAAGGAACCTCCATATTAATATACTAGAGTTGCTAGACGGTTTTCTAAACCCGCTCTTAAGCGATTCAACCAGATGGGTTTCTGGGAAGAGTCAGTGAAATTGAAAATCAGATCAGACAATTCATGTAGTTTGCCTACATCAACCACCCAGAGAACAAGCGGTATCATCATGTGAATTGCAAACCTTTTTCCCCCGCCTCATCAGTGGTGCCAGTCTCATTCAACTAACCTCAAGGCGGAACATCTACCGAGAGTTATCAACTGTCTAGAAGACAGCTCTTCCAGCCAAAATCAGCCAAACGTGATAGCTTATTCGGTTATCAACTGTGGAGTGGGAGGGCATCTCAACAGCAGTTGTATGCCAGAGGATTTTCCAAAGACTTTACAGCCCATAGTAGATCTGTTTGATTTACACAAGTATTACCAGCTCCCAACATATGCCACATGGCTAGCGGACGTGAGAAAAGGAAAGCCTGGGTGACGAGGACTGCTTTACCATAAGTTGGGAGACCCTGATTGCATTACGTCTTTCCACCGTTAACAATTCTGCGAAGGTACTAACAATGTTACAGCAATCATGGTCAAGTAAGATACTGCTTGTAGCCCCATTTGGCCACGTCAGGTTGGTTTTAAGAATGGTCAGTGTTTGGTAAGAAAGACCATCCAAGGACTGATTCCTTGAAGGCAAAATCTGTTGGTGGACGGAGAGAAACAAGAAGAAACAAAGAGTGTCGCTCCAAAAGGCTCAAATCTCTACACTTGTCTGTGTGGCATCTCTCTCAAGCTCGCCTCCTTAGCCACTCCCTGGCCGCCCCCAACCCATCCACCTCCCCCCTTACCGCCGCCTCCCCTCTCCTCTCCTCCTTCCCGTCCTTTCCTTACCCCTAGGCCGTGCCTCCCCTCCCCCGGCAACCGCCCTCCCTTTTCCCCCCCACCCACCCCTTACCCACCACTCGCCCTGCACTTTCCTAGCCCACCTTGCCTTCAAACGCAAAGGTTTTTCACAGAAGAATCTGCCTCCCTGGCGGCAGGGAGCAAGAGGGCCAACCTCCACTATTTTATATAGTTAGACTCGAAGGCTTCGAACGTCGGTGAAAAAAAACACAAGGTGATCCGCATTCTGCCTGTGCTGTTGGGGGACGTTGTGGCACATAATTAGGTGTATTGCTGCATTAACGTGGCAGAAGCGCTGGTATAGAGCGTCGTCTGACTTCTATGTTTGACCATCACTACACACAGTCGTCTCTGTAGTGAAGCTGCTTTTACCTGGGACTGTCACCCTAAATAAATTCACTGTTGATCAAAATGGCTCTTGAAGTGGAACGTGTTTACATTTAGTGGTGAAGTGTTGTCAAGCGAGTGAAGTCACCGGTCCGTTAACCAAAAGTGCAAACCGAATCTATAAATAGTGGTACAGTATAGCTAAAAATAGGTGTATTATAACAGCTATGCTCAGACATCGCCGGACGAAACCGTTTGCTTGATTGACATTGGACAAAGCCACTCTTCTCGATTTGAAGGTAGAAAGACAGAATTCTTCTGATGGCGCATCTACCAGCGATGTTCAGAAATCCAGCGTTGTCTACAGACAAGAAAATATACTTGAGAGTTCGTCAGATCTCACTATGTCCTCTACTCCTTGTGCTGGATTTCCAATGGACACAAAACACAGACACTCACTTCGCTCCTCAGACTATAGTTCTTCGGAGCTCATCAGAGTTACTGCTGATCCTGAAGATTACGCTGGTGTCAGTTCAAGAGCTTCTTTCTGAAATTTGTTACCACCATTCTGCGCGTATTTAGGAAAAGAATATGGATTCTCAATATTGACTACGGGTCAGCTCAGTAACTACACCTAAACCGTACAAACGCCTGCACACAAAAGCAAAACATTTCACGCTGGGTCAATTCCCTCATCTCTGATGCGTTGAAAGTGAAAGCTCGTCACTGGTCCAGTAGCACATCGCTTTAACAGCGAACATGCTCATGGTGACATTAGACGTCAGGAGACATCTTGGGCTTAACTTAGGCAAACCGGTGAACCTATTGATATAAGGAAGCAGCAGGATGATGGAGGAAGTCTACAACATTTCAGAATGTTTATATGAAAGATGTCATTACAAGTATCCACAATCGTGACCAAAAACATCCTTGTCAGCAAAGCAGGTGGTCAGAGTAGAGAGGAGGGGATGCCATGCCTCCTTATCAACATGCTTCATAATGTGGAGGAGTGCTGTGGTTTTATTAATAAACTTTAGTGCTTGATTACAGATGTAGATGATGTATAAACAATGTATCATGTGTGATAGATATGGGCAGATAGTCAGTATATTGGGAGATAAAAAATTATTTCAGCTTCCATTACAACTTCACATGGCGAGAAACCCCGCTACAACTGAGGGATACTGGCTCACTCCACTTCCCCACCTAGTGACCAGTGTGGCCAGTTCCATGCAATAGTCGGATCATTTGATAAATGTATATAATGGATTTTTAAAAATAGGAATATAGCTCAGCAAGGTTGTGAGATTGTTCTAATTTATACCTGTATACTTTCGAATGATCCAACTAGTAACCTCATCCAGGCCTTCCCCGCAAGTGGAGCTTTGGGGAAGGTACAAAATGAGCAAAGCAAGGATTCGGACGACCCGTGACGTCATATGGTTGGGCGTACGGATGCTAGCGTGGGACCGCACTAGGCTATGGGCGCACCGAAAATTTTTAAGTGTGGCAATGGGGTGTCGAAGGCTTTTTGAGCACAAAAAATGTCACTAGTTGGGATCATTCCGTAAGTATAGCATGTATAAAATAGGAAATAACCTCACAACCTTGGTGAGTATAGTTCAATCCCATTTAGGCCTGTACTTTTCTACACAAGGGGCTGTTCCAAATATGAGATGGACCAGGCAGAAGTCATTTCTACTCTGACTTCTCGTATTCATCACAGCCAATTTAGACTCCCAAATATCAGGAGGGTGTGCGGGGGATGAATAGAAATGAGTAAAAGCAACAAAAATTAGGAATTTAAAGGGTGTGTGACACAAGGACCATATTTGTGATTTGAGATTGCCATTCTAAGTTAAGACTAAATTTGCGGTATTTTAAATGATTCGATGCCATTTTGACGGGTTATAGGGTGTCTATGAATTTGAAATAAAGAAAACAAACCCCTTTCTAATTTGGAGTGTGGCAATGTTTATGACTCCTTTCTTAGTATGTCAACGTTATGACCCCCAAAATATTATGTACCGGTTGCTAAAGAAAATGTGTTCCCTTCCTTATTATGTTCTCATATTGGACAAAATGGGTTAGATGAATAGGATTGACCAAGTGAACGCCAATTATTTACCATGAATTAGGGATTGAACCATGTGGGTATAAATCCCTAGTTGTACAATTAGAAATGGTTACCTTATCCAAAACTTTAACAAGATTCAGTATGCAATTTGGTTTGACTCTGTAGGTCGGGTACATGTATGCCGAGGGCAACGTCTTAGCCAGTCCATTTGGAACTCCGGTCCTCCTTCTTCACCCGTTCTACCTCCCACAGAGGTCTCATTGGTAAACTGTTTGCTCCTTTCTGGTTCATATGATCGGTTACCAACTGGGTCGCGTAACTCTGATGACTTGGATGTCAGCGGTGTGCATGTTATGATCTTTCACAAGGAGGGGGTCCAGGATGTGGGCTGGAACCAACACTCAGGCGAACGTTGGCCCTTGACGAGGATTTCCAGGTAGTGTTGGGCATTTTGACTTGAAAATGGTTTGTAGCAGCATTTTGATCTAGTGGAAACCACTTTGACCCAAACAGGCTTATAGTTAATGTGGTGTGATTTAATAATGGTATTATCCCAGCGTCCGCATTTTGGGACGAAAAAACAAGGATTGGGTGTGGCTCCGTTGAGGCAGTTGCTTAATTGTCAATGGCGATGCACTTCAAATTGACACAAGCGTTTTGCTCAAGCTCAGCTGTACCCAGGCCACCTTGCATCACTTTAATTCCAAAATGGCAGGATGCAGAGCACGGAATAGAATCTATGGAAGTCATTCAAGAAGTGACAGTGTCAAGCTGAAATCACTACGCACTTGAACATGATCTATTGACTATTACCTGTAATGAAGTTCTGCTATGATAGAGACGGTGCCAATGAGGAAGTCCTGTAATCTCCCAGGGTCTTGTCTTCTATGAGATGCGACGGAAAAATGTGAAAAGAGCTAGGTTTTACACATAAACTCACAAAAGGAGAGTGTACTTGAATCCAGATGGTGATAGGTATGGCATTATTTCTTGCACTCTTACTTCCATCAGTAAAATAACTCAAATTGCTTTTCCCGAAGATAAATCTAAAAACTTGAGAAGAGGATGGAGATTCTTCGTAATATTAATTTTTTTGTATTAGTGTGATTTGTAATTTGCGTATATTAAATATTAAGAAGATAAAAGAAATGATATATTTCTGTTGTACAGATGATTTTGAGGCGATAATTGGTCCACAATTTGCCAGTTGACAATTGCTATAGATGAGATCGTATTCAGAATGGCCGTTGTGCACACATCAAGTAAGTATTTAAATATCTTAGAGTAAAAAAATAGTTTTCACCATAGGATTAAAATGTTAGTATATGATTGGAGTGTCTCTTCTGTAAAGGTTTTCAACCAAACTTGATTACGATGTGGTCACCACAATACACTCCTACCCATGTCATTCAGTGTCCTGCAGGTGCTTCCCTACCTGTCATAGGAGTAGGGGGATGTCAAAAAGGTCAACGATTTGATGGAACTCACTTCTATAATATGTTTTCAACAAAACTTGATTACAATGTAGGTCACCACAATACACTACTACCCATGTCATTCAGTGTCCTGCAGGTGCTTCCCTAGCTGTCATAAGAGTAGGGGAATGTCAAAAAGGTCAACGATTTGATGGAACTCACTTCTATAATATGTTTTCAACAAAACTTGATTACAATGTAGGTCACCACAATACACTACTACCCATGTCATTCAGTGCCCTGCAGGTGCTTCCCTACCTGTCATAGGTGTAGGGAATGTCAAAAAGGTCATCAATTTGATGGAACTCACTTCTATAATGTTTTCAACTGAACTTGATTACGATGTAGGTCACCACACTACCCTACTTCCCATGTCATTCACATTTGCTGTAACTCTCATCTATAATAGGTTTTCAACCAAAATTAATTACAATGTAGGTTATCACATGACATTACTACCCTTGTCATTCATTAGCATTAGGGTGCTCCTCTTTGTCATCAAAAATTTTAAAACATTTATGCAACATGCTATTTTATCACTTTGTTATTTTGATGTGTAACAGGAACCTGTGACTTCCAGTTAGATTTCTGTGGATGGATTCAGGATACCATCAATGATGAGTTTGATTGGCTGAGAGGGAATGGTAACAGCACAGACCACGATACAGCTCCTATTGAAGATGTCACTACTGGAACCACTATAGGTAAGGTATCAGTTAGGCTGGCTGAGAGGGAATGATAATAACACAGACCATGATACAGTTCCTATTGAAGATGTCACTACTGGAACCACTATAGGTAAGGTATCAGTTTGACTAGCTGAGAGGGAATGATAATAGCACAGACCATGATACAGTTCCTATTGAAGATGTCACTACTGGAACCACTATAGGTAAGGTATCAGTTTGACTGGCTGAGAGGGAATGATTATAGCACAGACCACGATACAGCTCCTATTGAAGATGTCACTACTGGAACCACTATAGGTAAGGTATCAGTTTGACTGGCTGAGAGGAATGGTAAGAGCTCAGACCACGATACTGCTCCTATTGAAGATGTCACTACTGGAACCACTATAGGTAAGCTATCAGTTTGACTGGCTGAGAGGGAATGATAATAGCATAAACCATGATACTGCTCCTATTGAAGATGTCACTACTGGAACCACTATAGGTAAGGTATCAGTTTGACTGGCTGAGAAGGAATGGTAAGAGCTCAGACCACGATACTGCTCCTATTGAAGGTGTCACTGCTAGAACTGCTACTGGTTATTGGGCATATGAAAGAATGGTGCTGCACACTTTCAGTCATTCTCATACCTGTCACCTTTCCCTGTTTTTAATAGGAATCGGTCCCCTATTTTGAACTGTCAAAATGCAAAATAGGATAAAAATCCCTATTTCTGAAATTTAAAACAAATCTTGAAATAATTGCCAGAAGTTTGAAACATTTTTGGGCTCCTGAAGCTCTTCCTGAGCTTAAAATACACAGAAACCCAGTAACTTCAGGAGACTCCACTAGAGGCCTTAAGTGGATCACAAATAGGACACCCCCAAAAGGCTTTTGTGATGAGGTTATTTCGCAACACATGCAATTCTGATATTTGGGTTCTCAATGTTGGCAGGTACGCATTCTGTTTCATGAGATAACACCCTTAAAATCAAACTAAATCTGACAAGATTGTAGGGCCTATAGAAGAAAGTGAAAAAAGCTCTCGATACACAAACATCACATGTTCAGTAACATATCTGAAGTATATTCATTAGCTTCCAGGGACTCAGCTACCCCCGAAGTTCATTACTCTACTCTTTGTCAACACTATTGTCATTGTAGAACCCATAATGGGCACATGAGTGTGACTTATGTAAATGACATAAGGAAATATGGTTAAGCACATTCATCCCTTTTTAATTTCAGGTTACTTTGCCTACATTGATCCAGCACCTCCTCGTGTCTCGGGTGACCAAGCCATTATGTACAACCCCGACTTTGTGGCCACCTCAAAAGGCCAGTGTCTACGCTTCTGGTATCACATGCACACCGATGGGGTCGGATCCCTCTCTGTCAACATGTACAATGCAACGGATAGAGTTTAGGTGATGAGATTTGGAGGAAGAGCGGTGACCAGGGTGACACATGGCGATTTGTTTCGGTCACACTTCAGTCACATTATAGCCCTTGGGCAGTAAGTATACTGGGCTTTTGGGGGTTGTGTCAGTTTGGCTAAAGTTGACTTTGATTCTTTGTACAGAAGCATATGAGGGACATGCAACATGTTTGGTTCCTTACTTGGTAAATTGTTATCTTGTAACACAATAATATTTTCTATGTCAAGAACTCAGCATTTTTGTGTCCGTCTGCAAAGCAGGAGCACATAGGATTGTTTTGGAAGTGCGTGGGTCTGTCTGCGGTTAACAATGTTAACCCTAAACATAATTGCCCACTGTTTTTACATATGTGCACACATTTTCCATAGCACTTGGTTAGTGCCCCCAATGGTTGTAATGGTCTTGAGTAGGGCCACTACAGTTACCCCTCTGAAGAGTGGGGTCAAAGGTCATCTATAGGTCATGGCCCAAAAAATGGTCAGGATAATGAAATTTCTTGGTGTATCCACATATGTCGATCAATTTCGTAACACTTGGATACAATGTTCCTTGGGTAGTATCTCATGTATTGCTGACCTCTGCGACCTTTGTCCCCATTTCACAAATCTTGATGGCGATGAAACATCTAACTTTGTGTTTCAATCTTTTGAAGAATGAGTTGCCTAAAACTTGCAAAGATACAGCTTATAAAGCTGTAATATTGAACTTTGCCAAGTAAGTAACTGAACATGATGCAATTCCCTTATTATACACTTCCATACTTTCAAATACTCTATTCATCATTTAGATATTAGCTTATGATATCTATATGCCTGTGTAGATTATGAGGCACCCCAAATTTTGAGACACCCCAATTTTTAAACATGCAAAATTCCACAAAATTGAGCACATTTCGATCTCAAATGCACCAACAATTCGGGACTGCCATTTTTGTAAGCTCGTTCAGTTGAGGCAAATTCCAACTTTTTTCTATGCCTTATTTTAAAGACTATGTTCTTATTATACATCATTTGCTTTCCTCTAGGCTGCCCTTGTTGGAACTGTTGGTACCGTTGATGTTGGCGATATTGCTATAGATGAAGTTGAGATTACTGATGAGGCCTGCAATGTGCCAGGTATTTATACACCATTTTGTCTTGGGTTGAGATTTACATCACAACACATTTGCACTCTATAACATTAACAGATGCAGTTGATCCTTCTTCTTTCTGGTTGGCCGAAATCCACTGTAGGTGGCGCATTTTCAGTCAGGCGAGCATCATAGATGTGACTTATAAAATCAGTTTTGTTTTGAAGAAATTTATAAGTATTGTTCTACAAACTAATCTATTCAAGGATATCTGAACTCTGTTATGATTTTAGAAATTTGTAATATGGTATTGATATATTTGCAATATAGTTTCAGTTAAATATATTTTTATAAATTAATTGTTTGTGGAACATGATGGAATTCAGCATCTAAGTATGGAAGGTTGAAAGGGGTCAGAAATGAAAGAGGATGGGTTGAAAGATGAGGTTATCATCTGTGACTTGTGCTGGATATATTGAGATACTATCAGCCATTTATGTGATCCTAACCCGCAGGTTACTGTGATTTTGAGAATGGTCTCTGTGGCTGGGTGAATGAGCGCAAACAAGATCAGCTGGACTTCATGCGTCATCGAGGCAAGACACCGAGTGTGGATACAGGCCCAGAGTATGATCATACATATGGAACAGCAGATGGTAAGAACTGTGTCCTGCATCCCACATTTTTCTTTTTCTTGAACAATTTTGGACCAGAAGTAGACTATAGTTGTTCGGAAATGAATATTTTTCAATTTTGTTTTCACTAATTTCCAAATTATGAATTTTTTGACCATATTCAGAATCAGCACAAGAAATGCTATCAAATGAATCCAAACAAGTCTAGTCATAGATCAGTTTTGAGATGGCTTCCCAAATCACCTGTGGTCATCTGGGAAGCCATCTAAAAATTTACTAACTTATGTGGAATAACCTATACAGAAAGGTAGATGAAGACAAAAGGTGTTCTTTCTGATTACAGTACGTAATTTTCTCTTATTACGTATGTCATATGAAAAACTGACACCAATTTACCTTATGTCCCCAAAATTTATTTAAATCTGATGAGTTATTGTGCATATTAAATAAAAAATGGCCAGTAAATTGCTATACAGTAATTTACTTTAAAGGGGCATGTTGTGATACTCATCCCCCTGACTTACCTAAACAAATTGAGATTTTCTGTCATCTAAACTGTTGGCTTAAGTATAGTGTGTGTGTCTAACGTATTCAAAGTTTTGTATTTTCTCTCTGTAAATGGACAGAAATGATAACATGGGGCCTATTGTGAAGTGTAATACAAACTTGCTCATAACATCAAAAACGCACAGCCAGAATCAATGAAAATTCTTTATAATCATTCTTAGAATTGTTTTAATTTCAATATCAAGTTTAATAACAAGTTCCTTACTTCTGGTCAAAGTCAGTATGGAAACATGGAATGCAAACTTTGTGTAAGTGACCTCAAAAGGGAAGCTTCTTAAACATTAAAATATTGAGCAGTAAACCATTCAATCAGTGTAACTGATGACCCTGTTGATTTTGCTATTGGTAGGTTACTATGTGTACATGGAGACAACCTATATGAGACAGGGTGAAGAGGCTTGGCTTGTGAGTGAGCACTTTGACCCATCAGAAGGCGATTGCTTTACCTTCTGGTATCACATGTACGGCAGTGGTAAGTAAACATGAGGGATGAATTCAGTATTCTCACATCCTTCAACATGCAGTTTATTCTGTTGAGGCTGCCGAATTCATAGGGTGGTGGCACAATACAAAATTCTTGTCTAAACATGATCAGTGTCATCAAAAGAGTGATGGAAATGACTGGCTCTTTTTTCAATATAGAGTTTTAGGCTTAAGAATTTTTGGATTTTAATGAGAATTGTTGTCAGGTTTTCTAAATTTGTCAAATAATTATGCTTTTTAGTTTCTGAAAAAGAAAATGTTTTGATTTGTGTGAAAGTGAATGATGGGTGCTTAAGATGACATTTTTCTTGTCTCCAGTTGTGTTAATTGAAGTAGTTAGAATTGATCTGAGTTATAAATTGTTGATTTAAAAGTTATATTATTTACCAAAAATGACATCTATCTGGAAGTGGAACACAGGCACTTTAACTTGAATTAAATCACTGGATGTGTGTGTTTGACAGAGAAAGGCTATTGTGTTTTCTTATTTACTGATGTTTGTTATAGAGCTGTAGGTCAAAGGTCACACACAAAAATATTAAATTCAGTCTAACCCCTTGTGCATGTGTGTGTGTGCGTGCATGTGTGTGTGTGCGTGCATGTGTGTGTGTGCGTGCATGTGTGTGTTGACCACCAAATGCAACACATACTTGTGCATAACACTGCAAGTGCGGATGCCAAAATGGATGGTCTGCAATTTGTAGCTATGTCCAGTAGATCACAATAATCTAAAAATATGTAGAAAAACAGGGCCCATATTTGGTGTTGTAATAGTACATTCCTTGTGTGTATTGTGTGTGTTTTGCCCACAGTGTCACTGCAAGTTAGTTTGTGTGAGTCCTTGGTGAGAAGTATTAAATCATAGTTCATTTGGTGGGAAAAATTTGTGTGAAACTCAGATAACATCTTTTGATTAGCAAAGGTTATGAACTAAGTGTGGGGGTCATAGGTCGAGGTCAGATGTCAAATCACTTTGGCTAATTCATATTGAGAAAAGTCTATTCATACAAATAAAATGCAACTTCTGCCATTAGCTAGGTATATTAAATTTTGAGGCTGATGGAAAATGGAGGTGTATATTTTCAATGATATTAAATGTTACTTGAAATCTGAAGAGACTAAATAGAATTTGGAATATTTTTTATAGATTTAAGATGGGGTCAAAGGTGATGAATGGTGTTTAGAGATTGTTAATTTAGATAATTCATAAGGTCAAATAAGGTACTTGCTGCCATAAGCCAGTGTGTATGAATTTTTTGTTTACTCTATTTTTTATGCTTACATTAGACAAAACATTTATTGATTTTGAATGTAGAATGCAATGACATAATGATTTTTCCCTCCTATAAATCAGGTATCCCAGAAATGGTTGTTTACACAAAAGATCTAAGCACAAACAAAGTTAGCGAAGCTCTCCGGATCACTGGTAACCAAGGCAACGTATGGACATGGACAGTCAACATAACCATACACCCTGTCAAATACCAGATCAGAATTGTTGGCATCGTCGGTTTCAACCACCAAACCAGTTGAATGGAGTCGCCATTGGATGATAACCCAGTTGACATCTACATCTGGGATGTGTGGATGTGGTATGTGTTCCACAAGGTGTTGTCCTATTAGGATGTTTGTTTGTTTGTTTTATTTTATATCTCATTTTAGCCTGGTAATCATCAGTGGTCACAACCCTGCTTTTCAATGTTGGTTCCAGGATGACTTGGTTGGGCCAAGGGTTTCCACCCTATATACAGAGTCCAAATGTCCACCCTCAATATTTTTGTGATCAATGGTGTATTAAAATATCCTCGTTTTAATGAACTAATTTACACAGCAAAAAATCACCTACTTCACTTCATCATCTTTGGCATTATTTTATGGTTAATTCTTTCACCATTTTTCTTTCTGCAACTTTGAGACTGGTTTATGTGGGTATGGACAGGCTGCAGAGATGACTTTGATTGGACTAGGAAGAAGGGTAGTACCAGCTCTGCTACAACCCGGGCCATCTAAGACCACACTCTTGGAACAGTATGGCTCCCATCCATTTCTGGATATGCTGGTTCGTTCAATAGAAAATGCAAGAAAATCCATAGATCACGGGTCAGTGGTTTTCTCATCAAAAAAAGCTACAAAATGGTCTCACAACTTGCATCTATTGCGATTAGACTTGGTTCACATGGCCTAGATACGCGACACTCTGGCTGAAATCTAGGGCAGCTCTCTGTCAGAATTGTATGTCCGCTAGCATATTGAGCAATGTTCAACTTCACTGTGCTAAAACAATGAACCGCTGAAGCGAATCGTGGGCTAGAAGTGACCCAAAGTCACTGAACGTGTTAAATCATTACACTGAACTGAGTTCCTTTACAACCAATGTTGACTGAACATATGCATTCCCTTCTGCGAGTGGAATGCCCCAAAAACCTATTTTAGCACCCCTAAAAGATGTGAAATGGTCGCGACCTGACCCCAAGGTCACACCCTGTTGACCATAGCTCTTCCTCCATTCCGTTTTGGCATCCTTACCAAACGGACGCTGTTACCACCGCACTCTGTTATAGCAGCCAAATTCTGAGATTTTGATACTGGACTAGTTGTCGTCTCATACGGAAATACTCCTACTACTATAACCATAGAACTATCCTGATATATTACTGGATTATAATAGACTGGATTTATAGCGCTCACTCGGACGGAATAAACGGAATAAACGGAGACTTTACAAACCGTCGAGGCTTCTTATTATGTATCCTTTGTTTGCCGCCGATGCGGTCATTTGATCTGTGTAGGCGGGAAATAAGGTAAACAACGGCAGCCATTGACGCACGTGTTGCAGCTTTGGATGCCTTTTGACTATGTGTGAGTTTGTTATTTTATTTGTTAGCGTGCTTGCTTGCTAACAATTAATATGGTCGTGTGTGTGTATTATTTTATTATATGCTTGTGGTAACTTAAAAAATATGTTAAAACTGTGTTTGAAAAAATTTCTTTAAAAAACCGTGGTGACCTCATGTTCCGAGTTGGTTTTTGTGTCCTGACGGTGCGTACCGGGAGACCTCAACGGCACGCTTGTTATTTTCTGTACGGTTTTTATTGCGCACGCTATTCCATCTAGCAACTCACGCTCACCCCATCATGGCGCATAATTGCGCTCGCTGCCCCGCATCCATTCATGAGTGGGGATCCCCCTCCTCTTTGTGTCGATCACAGGCAATGTTCCCGCACCGACCCGGGGCGCCTCTTCTGTTTGGACTGTTCGGATGTTCATGGGCAACCCTCGAACAGGGTACGCTCTCGTAGTTGCTACCGGGAGGGGGTGTTTAGTCGGGGGCTCCGGTCCCGGGGTTCATGCCAAGGCAGATCCGCTGCTGCCCTGGGTGCTCCCAAAGGCGGGGTAGCTTCGGTTACTTCGAGCATGCTTACGGGCGGCTTTGGGCCGCCTCCTCAGCGGCGCCAAAACCGGCCGCTGGCGTTCTCCTGGTTCAGCCTAGTGCTGGCTGCTCCGTTTCAGGCTAGCGCGGTCTGCTCTGCCATCCCCTGGGGGCCCTTGGCGGCGCGGGCGCTCCGGTAGTGGTGAGTTGTGATGTTGATGCCCAGAGGTCGCCGGGCTATCCTCTCCGTGTTGTCCACACCTAACGTGGTGATGGTCCCGGTGTCTTCGGCACTTCGCCCGCTACCCCGGTGGCCATTACTGCGGGGTGTTTCGACAAACCCTGGGCTTTGGCCTCGTATCCCTTGGCGGGAACGCGCATGTGTTGTTGCAACGCTCACATGCAACCGCCGGCGTGACTAGCTTTGTCTAGCCTGCAGTGTCTCCTCACAGCACCGCACGCCGCTTCCGGGCCCTTCAGTGCTTGCTACGAGTGGTGCTCCACTGGGCTGGCCTCCGCAGATGCCCCAGCAATGACTAGGTCGGCTCAGGCACTCTTACGCGGGTACGCCTGCGCGGTAGCTATGCTGGTTTTCCTGCACCGGTCTCCGGGGCGGGTCCCCCTATGGCGGGGTACCCGGTGGGTGCCCTGCCTCTGGCATTCCTGTGGGGGGGCTTCCTTCTTGGCCTGCTCCTGCCGGGCCCGTACCCGCCGCAGCCTACCTTTTCATTTTACGCTGCAATCCCCTTACGTGGCCTACCCACCCTAGTCGGGCTGGACTGCTGGTGTGGGTACAGTCTGGTATGGTCTTGCGACCGGCGCCCCGCTTGCGGGAAGCCTCCCTCCAGGCTAATTCCACAACCACCGCGCCTCTGCCGTCGGCTACCCAGCCGCAGGCACCAGTTGCTGTCGGGGCGGATTCTGACCCAGCTTTCCGAGCTGGGCAGTTGAGGGGCGCCGCTGCTGCAGCAGTTTGTCCTTCCTTTCTCTGGGAGCCAACTCAATCTGCGGCGGTACGCCTGTTACCCGTGTTGCCGGGGCAGGGCGGTGTACCCGTCACTACCCTTCGCTTACTTTCTGGACTGGGTGTGTCGTCCCCACGCCTTCTCGGCCTGTACCCTCGTCAGGATCTGGCTGGGTGCAGTCGAACTTCATGGCTCCTGCGGCCCTGCCTATGCCAGTTGGTTTAGTCCCTGCGGGAGGCCCTGTTGTCGCCGCCCAGGTGGCATCGCCTGGCCTTCCACCTCCCTCCGCTCGTTCTGTCGCACCGTCTCTCCGGACTCCTAAAACCAGCCGCAGACCTCCGATTTTCGGAGGACGCGCTGGCGGTGTGGACTCGGGCTCGGAGATGAGTCACCTCGGTGATACTCCTTCGCAGTCCCCCCCCCCCCGCCTGCGACGTCCGCGGCAGCTTCGTAGCAGGAGGAGGTGGATTCATCTCCCGATGCACCCGCAACGTGCTGCGCAGGGCGGCTGAGAGTCTCGGCCTGCCTTGCGCGCGCGAGCGGAGCGTGCGTAGGATTGGCACAGGGCCCAATCTGGGCTTCCCTATCCTCCCGAACGCGTCCAGGCGTTGACACTTCCCACAGTTGTTGGTCTTCTGTGGATCGCTCCCGGGGGGTCACTCGAAGCCTCCTTCGTACCACTGTGTGAAAACTTTCGCCAAGTCGTTGAGAAGCTACCGAAGGAGACTTCAACTCCTTCCTGAGGACCTCCAACCATAGGTCTCGACCTAGCAGCCAAGCTGCCAACGGGCCAGGCCGCCCCGACTGGTCTCCCCCCTTCCAGGTTGAGGCACCTATACCTGGCGGTGACCTCTGTATCATACTAAGGTGCTCTTTTCTCTATGGTCGCCGCCACGCCCTCAGATCCTCGTTGGGCCGAGGGTGGAGTTTTTTCTCCTCGGAAGCCTCTGATGCCTTGACCCGTCCTAGCCTCGCTAGTGACGCGGCACACGGACCAGGCTTCAATGTCTTTGGTGCGTCCGCCTTCAGCTTCCTGCGACGCGAGATCGCCTGCTTCACTCTGGGCGCTCCACCCTCACCCCTGAGCTCCGATCTTGCCATCGGAAGGTCTCTAAGACCAAGCCTGAGTCGTCGGGACTCCTCCTTTGAGGTTCGTTCGGTAACTCACTGCATGCCTCAGCGGAACGCGTTGAATCGGAGCAGGCGCTCAAGGAGGCCAGTCGAAGATCTACTCCGGGAGATCTCGCTAATGAAGAAAAGAATCTCTCCGGCTCCGAGCGGGCTCGCGCTCCTCTTCTTCCACCGTGCCGCCAAGCGGCGAAAGTCGACTAACCTCCGGCCTCAAGCAACCCAAGAATCCCGCCGCCCCGGCTACTTCTTCCCAGAAGTCCGTGGCCAAGCCTAAGGCTCGTCCCCCCTCCCAAAAGCAAAAGGAAGCAAGTCGCCTGGGAAGGGGAAGAAGCCTTCCGTCCTGAGGGCAGCGGCGGCCTGCAGGTCTCCTCTTCGGGATGGAGCTTACCCCCTCCGTGGGCGGCCGCTTAAGTTCTTAGTTCGGGCATGGCCAGCCTTTCTTCTCCCGCACCTTGGGTGCTGGACGTGGTCGGAACAGGGTATCGAATATCATTCACCGCGAAACCCCGGCGACTTCCCATCCGAGACCCACCCCCCTTCCGGGGGAGCCGAGGAACCAAGTTCTTCTGGCCGGGTCTCGGCCCTCTGGGCGAAGGGTGCCATTCCCCAGTCGACCCCCCCTTAACCGAGGGGTTTTGGCAGACGTTCTTCTGGCTCCCCAAAAACCGTGGATTGGCGTCCCATCCTGGCCTCTGAATCGTATATCACGCCAAAGAAGTTTCAGGATTGAAACCCTCGCGTCGATCCTGCGCTGTCCATTGAAGGGGAGCTGGGCGTCTTCTTTTGAATCTGAAAGACGCCTACCTACACGCCCATCGCAAAAACAGACCGTCGCTGGCGCAGATTCCAAATCCAGCCAGTCCGTAACGGTTGAACTGTCTACCCGTTCCGGACATCCATCTCTCTTCTCCCAGTGTCTTCAGATGGTGATCCGGGAAGTGGGCGCCTTTCTCAGGCTTCAGGTGGGTCAACCTCTGCATGTAGCTGGACGACTGGCTAATCTAAACGGACACGTCGCCCCAGCCGACGGCCGAGATGGTCAGCCGTACCTGGATTGGTCATTGTAACATCCATGTGTGCATAAGTTGGGCGGTTCACTTGTCACTCGACAATCGACCTAACCCCCTCTCAATACCTGAGGTATCTGGGTGTGCGGCTGCAACTGCTTCGCGGGCATTGCAGAACCGAGCGGCCCGAGCGGGGTGGATGTCGTTTATTCAGACTGCGACATCCATGGCGCTGCTAACGCAGGCCCCCCGCTCGAGACTGGCTTCGCCTTCTGGCTTGATGGCCAGTCTCGTCCGACCTCGTCCCGTTACTGTCTCTTCATATGATGCTGCTTCAAATGCACCTCGAACGACACGACAGGCGATCAGCCAACCGATTCCTCCCCGTCGATCCATCCCCATCCACTCGGGGATCCGGGAACCCTGGCATGGTGGTCTCACCGCCCCAACCTGACTCGGGAATTTTTTCCCGCGCCTCCTGTCGATGTTGTTGTCACGACTGACGCGTCAAGTCGGGTGGGGGGGTTTCACCCTAGACCTCAGCGCCTCGGGGACGGTTGGTCCCGGACCGAGGCTCAGGCCCATGTCCATCGCCTCGAACTGTGGGCCGTATAACGAAACCTCGCTCACTTTCGAGGCGTGTTGACTCCATTGTCCTGGTACAGACGGACAACTCCACCATGGTGGCCTACATCACAAGCAGGTTGGGGCGCGGTCCCGGTCCCTGTGTCTCGATGCCATGAACTCATAGCGTGGTTCGTGGACCCGGCCCCATCACGGTGTCCGCAGACACATTCCAGGGTGGCCATCAACTTCCTTGCCGCAGATCTGTCACGCGGCAGAATGACGGCCTCGGAATGGATACTGAACCGATATGTCGTGCGGGAGATTCCTCGAGATAGTTCTATGTTCCTCAATCGACCTGTTTTTCGACCTCGAACCTTGAGTCACCACTCCGCTCTGTACTGCAAACCCTGGACTATCACGACCCGGTGCATACGCAGTCGACGCTCTGGCGATAGACTGGACGGGGTTCACACGGCCTATGCCTTCCCCCCATTCCGAGTCTACAATCTTGTAGTTTCCGAAAATTGGGCGGGAGGCGGTTCGCGTGTCGATCTCTCATCGCTCCTTTTGGCGGCCGAAACAAACAACACTTTGGTTTCGTCCAATGGTGGATTGCTTAGCGGCTCTGCCGCTGCGTCTACTGATCCGTCCGGATCTTCTATCATTTCCGGACGGAGGGAGCGCCATTCTGTCGCTGGAGCACCTGCGTTGAACCTGCGTGCCATTATCCTGGCAGCGATACCGAGATTCTGGCTTTTCGCGAGGGCTGCCTCTCTCATATCAGCAGGAAGAATGGAGTCTACCATGGACCTACGCTAAGCTTCTTGGACCCGACTTCCATGGTGTGGAGCGACGCGAAAGGTGCCTCCGACTCGAGCATCTGTAGTGCCGATATCGGCCGACTTTCTCACTGATCGCTTTGATAGCGACTGAACTTTTCGACTGTCAAACTACAAGTCGCTACCTAGCGATCCATAAAGGTTTCGATGACGGATCAACCATTAATGACGATGGCTCGATCCGTCTCCTTCTAGAGGGGATGTTTTAATACACGACCTCCGGCCAGGAAACGGTTCCACCCTGGACCTTAATACTGTCTTAGACTATTTAGTGCAGCCCCCGTTCGAACCAAAAAATGGCTGAGGCGTCACTAAAACATGTCACAATTAAGACGGTCTTCCTGGTCGCTCCTCTCCGAGCTCTGTTAGAGAGTGCTTCGAGATCAAGAATAATCGCGATGTCCATCGTCGATTCTCTCGGGACCAGGGTCAAATTGTTCTTATTTTGTAAGTCCGTCATTTTGGCAAAGAACGAGTCATCCTCATTCCGACACTCACAATTATCTTACCCCGAATTGCATGTCAGTCTTCGGTGCGGGAAGATCGCCTGTGGTGTCCCCTTCGGGCCCTTGAGTACTAAACGGAAAACTAGTCCGCTCAGGAGCTCGAACGACTCGTTGTTTCTTAAGAACACACGCTTCCCCCCACGGTCCGCGTCGATAGCGACAATTGCTAGCATGGATTAGCGCTGTACTTATGATTCCCACCAACGCGGTGATAGAGCTTTCCTCCTCCCAACTCGGACCCATTCTTCTTAATATCCGCGTCGTCATGGGCCTATCACGCGGAATGCAGTATTGCCGAATCTGCGAAGCTATGTTCCGTGGAGGAGGGCTCCCACAACTGTTTTCGTACGGTGTACTACGAAACGTACAAACTCCCCAATAGAACGTTGCGAGGGCACTCCTGCAGAAACAACACTAAAATTACTACAAACTACACTTATCATAAGTCCTCCCTATCCGTTGCCGACTATGAACTCGCGCCCTCGGAGTATTCGTTGTCCAGGTGAGCATCCTATGTCCCCATTTTTATGTTAATGCCTTTAGCCTTAACATATGTTTTCTTTATGTTGTGCCAGTCTCTCTCGCCTTGGCTGCATTCTGTTTACTGCTCTTGAAATAGCATGCTCCACCTCGACTGAGTGATTCCCGTCTGGTGTTGATTGAAAATCTTCATTCAACGGGTGTTAAGGCATATTGTTTCAGTCAACATTGGTGTAGAATCAGTCATGAATGATTTTTCAAAAACACATGATGTTTTCTAATCATCTAACTGAAGCCTATTTCCTTTCCAGGTTGACTTCCCCCTCCATGCCCGCCCACAAGCATGATTATACGCGCGTGCGTCCGTGTGGGCTGTGAGCCAAACGTAAAATTAAGGAAGAGCTATGGTCGAAGGGTGTGACCTGGGGTCACTGGTTCGAGAACATTTCCATCTTTTAGGGGTGCTAAAATGGTATTTTGGGGCATTCACTTCTCAGAAGGGATGCATATGTTTTTCAGTCAACATTGGAAAGGAACTCATGCTTCCATATAATGATTTATAAAAAACATGGATGTTTTTTTTTGAATATTGCTTATTAGTACAAAGTCACATTGCAAACTATCTTATTTTACACTTCTTAAGATATATATTTTTTAGATTATATTTATTTAGTTGGAGCTTTAAAATAAAAGCATAGATAACTTCCAATTTGGTTGTACAGACAAGACCATTATGCATTTTGGAGTGATTTGTGAGTGATATATGATGACCTTCTTGACCATATTAAAATTGGAATGAATCAGCATTACCATGCATTTGAAAATGGTACAATAAAAATCAATGGGATGCTCAGTGGGTATTAACTGGTTTACTTCCTCACTGGGTAAAATGCTTGCAACAGTATAGGCTAATCTAAATTTTTTTTTGGCCTAGAAGTCGGAGAGGGTTAGGAAAACAGATATGGTTGGGGCCATTCCTCCAAGTATCACTTTTCAAACTTCTGACTGTCGTTTCTTTATCCTCAGCCGACGGTTGGGTATGTCTACATAGAATCTTCCTCACCACCGGGAGAGGTGACAAAGCTCGTCTGGAAAGTGCATTTGTGGACAGGGACCCAGAGACTGTGTATAACTTTTGGTTTCATCCTATGTATGGTGAGCACATATGGACACTGACACGTGTACGTCAGTGGCCAATAACACAACCGATTTGGGTCACCGACCTGTCTCGCTGAGGAACTCTGGATGATAAGTGGTACAGGGCTTTCTTCCCAGTGTCATTACTAACAGACTTTCAAGTAGTGTATTTATGCCTAGGTGGAAAATTTTTGACACATTTTTTGGTCTCCGCTTTCTGATAACAAGCAATTTAAAAAAAAATTTAAAAATCCTTACCTTGCCCCAACATTAATCCTTTTGTTCTGCACTTGGGTATATAGCCCCACGGAGTTTGCAAATGGTTTCCATCTAAAAAAATAAAATATGCATTTTCTTTTCTTGAACCTAATTTGAATCCAGCATGAAAAATGCATTCAAATGATTCCAAACAATCCTATACTTCATTTGGCCTTCCTCCGTGCAGTGACGTCAGCGCAAGATTTTTTGGTCGCACCAGTAAACAGCGCACGTTGGCCTAAAGCAATGGCGTTTTTACACACACGCATAAAGACGGCCTATCTTGACGCGTGCGTAAAAGCTGATTCAATGTTATG
Source organism: Ophioderma brevispina (assembly GCA_023653785.1). Lineage (NCBI taxonomy): Eukaryota > Metazoa > Echinodermata > Ophiuroidea > Amphilepidida > Ophiodermatidae > Ophioderma > Ophioderma brevispina. The sequence goes on from JAMKCH010048144.1 coordinate 81,603, forward strand.
ACATCAACTGCAAAACGGAGGTAGAAGAATGGACTTAGCTTGGGCCAGTGGTTTTTTTGAGATGGCTTCCAATGCCCTGTGTAATGTGGAAAATCGTCCAAATCCATTTGACTGACTTTAGTGTTATTTTATCTTTGCAGAAACTTCAGAGTTAAAGGGAAAACACTTAACTTCTCCTAGGCACCAACACGTATAATACAATCTGTTCTGATTGGCTCATTACAGGCCACAACATGAGAGCCTTGCTTAGTAATCAATCAAAATATTGCTTCTTTATCTCTGAGTAAACCATACGACAATTCCTACAGTATCTGAGTATCTCCAATTTGCTCAATACATGATAATACCTTTCCAATCAACCAATCAAAATATGCTTAGATGTCCAGGGTAGTGCCCAGGGGTTAAGCCTAACTTGTGGTTAGGTGTATGTGCCTATTTGGAAAGTTTTTAACCGTATGTTAGTTCACTCACTTGTCTGTCACATTTCCCAAAGGTAAAATCCACCTTAACCTTAACTGGAAAACCATAAACTTAAGAATTTTCAAATAAGTTTACTCACTTCTATAGGAAAGATTTAAAACCATACTTTTTTGTCCACTTAACTTGTTTTGCCATTTTCAAATGTAAATTTTTGTACAATCCTAGACTATCCCCCCCCCCTCCATACGTAACACCTTATACCCCTAATCAGCAAAAAACCCTAATCCTAACCTACTTAGTCAACATTAATCCCTAAAACCTGAATTTTGCTCCAAACCCTAACCTCCACTTCTTAACTTTAAAAACTCAGACAAAAAACAAAATCATGAACAGGAGTTATTGGGGGAATACTTTGGAATGGGTCAATTTTTTGTGGAGTCTTTTTCTGGACTATGTTTATACTCTTTTTTGTAATATATTCAGAACGCTTGTTTGTTTCGCCGCTGTTTTTGATATTTGGTCCTTATGTTAACAACTCCCTCACTGATCATGCAGATAGAAACACGATTTTGTAACTTCATGGAATATCTCATCAGTAGGATTGTTTTATACTTGACTGGTGAATTTTATGTTGGGCAAATCCAGAATGTACTCACAATGTTTTAATCTTCGTTCTACCCTTATGCTCTTACCACTTGCAGGGTATGTAGATAAACATAACCTGTACTTGTTACATACAATGCACAAATCTGAATTTTTGATTATTCTTTTTAGATTTTCTAATTTAAACTGAGTCACTCTGCCTCTGATGATGTCTTTCCATAGAGAGCACTTGTGGTCAGTGGAAAAGCGCAGGACTCGTGAGCAGCAGGTCGTGAGTTCTAGCCCCGCCGGGGCCAGCATGTTTTGTCCTTGGGCAAGATACTTATGTCTCAATGTTCCTCTTGGCCACGGCCAGGCGAGGCAATTGGGTAGGCTGTTATGGGTGATATTACAATCTAGTTCTGATAGTATCCGTGCGCTTAGCCAGCTGCCCACCTAGGTGAAGTTAAATTATTGTGATGATTTCCTTCCTGATGCAGCGTATCCATAATTGGCATCACAGTCGCATTGAGACCTTCGTGTGTAATGGCGCTATATAAGAATGGTTGTATTATTATTATTATATTATTTCCATATTGCACACATGGTCTGTGATATATATAATTATTATTGTACGTTTCATCTGCATTTTGTGTATGAAGGAGTCGGAGGAGACGCTACCTCATGAATTCAGCCCTGGATGTATCAATATATTGAAGGACATGTATCGGTGATCAAGTCAACACACCTATATCAATTGCACTAACTTATCATGATGGTGTTGTCGGCTTTTAGTGCAATTTCTTCTTTTTTTTTCATGTTTTTGAGGATTTTTGGTAGAGTCCAGAAATAAAGGAAGAAATTTGGTTGAAAAAGTTTGCCCCAAAAATGATATGACACAAAAGGAAATCCTTCATTTTCGCATAACCTTTTTTTCAATTAAAATTGTAAGAGCATTTTAAACTTGGCCATTTTTCCATTTTTGAGACAAACAATTTTGCTTTAAAATTGAATCCCAGCATGCTCAATACCAATAATCAAGGATTTATTTTTTTCGCCACATGCCAAATAAACCTGAATTCACTGATATCTGGAAACGTCCACTTGTGTCATACTGCAGAGAACACTCCTATGTTTGCGTATATTTTGCTTCTGTGGCCATTTGGTGATATGTAGTAGTGCCAAAAAAGTTTTTTTTTTATTTCCTGTGCCTGTGGACATAGTCACCCCGCTCTCAAGAAAAAAATTTTTTTTTCATAACAACTCAATTTTTAAAAAAAAAATTGAAAACTTATCTATGTAATCATAATGCGTGTGACTTCATCCTTTTCTTTACACTTCTCCTTGCTACAAAATATTTCTTTTTTTGAAGAAAGGGGGGTAGCTGTATGCATGATTCTAGCAGAACCTATAATGAAGCAAAACTAAATCTGTGCATGCGAGGATCAAGTAAAGTTGATGCAATCCAAGAGAATGAATGAATAAATATTATAAAGACTCAGGGAAACTGGCGCGCATCAAATTAAATAAAGACAAAAAATACACAGTCTCGAACCTGGTCACTCCCGCTATCTTGGCATGAGAAATTCCACTCGACCACAGGGACTTCTACGAGGATACAGTGAAGCAAGCACTAATTCATTTCAGTTTTTATTTGAAAGTTTCAAGCGGCCATATTATAGTTGTCTCAATGCTTAATGCATGTATATGATATGCTTTCATGAAATTTGAGATTTCATTATTTTTTGTCCAAAATTGTAAAAAAATGGCAATAAATATGCAAAAGAATTATTGAGACTGATCTACAATGTTTACTCAAGGAAAGCTATAGCTAATGGGAAAGAATATTAGGCACATTTTAACCCCCCCCCCGCAAAAAAACAAATACATGTGTTGCGTATCAGATTTTGACAACTTTAATTGCAGGCTTTGAGACAACTTTTTTCAGCCTATTACAACATAGATTTATTTCATACTCATGAAGATCTTCTGTTTGTTTTCTAGCTTCCCCTATTTGTGACTTCCAAGAGGATGAGATCTGTGATTACCAACAGGACTCGGCTGATGATTTTGACTGGACACAACTGGCAGGACCAACCCCGACTAATTTCACGGGACCAGTAGTTGATGTGAGCTATGGCACTGAATATGGTAAGATATAAACTGATGTGATTGGAAAGAAGTAGTTAGAGAGGTCACTGAGGAAGTTAGAAAGGGGAACTCATAGTCCCTGCATGCTGTTTGCTGCTATTTTGAATTGTCCATGGAGGGGAATGGACTTCTTTAGAGTGGTTGGTATACCAACAGCATGATAACTGCATGGTGCTGTGCAGCTGTATTAACCCGTGTGTGTGTGTCTTGGTTCCATTCCAGTGCTGGAATTGGCTATTTCCTTCAACACATTTACACGGTGAAATTGAAGATTACTAAGCATTGCTATGAAAAAAATGTGCAAAGTTCACCAATTCTTCCCAATATCAAAGATATAGCTATGAGTACCTCTAATTTCTTTGGAAGGCATACATGCTGTTGTCAATGTTGGACTGCATTATGTCACAGCCTTCTGCAAGTTTCCCTTCAAAAGCCTTGCTCAATTACTACAGTTTATGGTTAATGTCAGAGGTTGGCAGTTCAAATATGCTCAGTTAATAAATGTATTGTTGTGCTGTGTATTATGCAGTAAAATAACTGCACATTTCAGTTAGGTGGGACAGAGTTGAAATACAGGAACACCAATTCCTATTTCTCCATATAGCAAGAACTGTTCTCAGAGCTATGTGCACACTGGCTTGCCAGAAACTCAAAACCATTTGGAAATTGGGAATTAGTTCAGACACTACATGTCCCACCAGTCATCAACGTAGAAGAGCCCCCAGGTTCCAGTTACCAGCCAGTTCTTGCTCATAGTCACCAGGTTCCCAGTAGTGCAAATCCTACCCCATGGGTTCCCAACAAAGGATGCATATAGGTAATATAGGGATATCAGCTTGGGATGTTGGTTTCTGCAAACTGACCGTTCGCAGTCTTAATAACACTGCTGAAGAAAATGAAAGCGATTCTGCTATATGACAGCTGCTGTGACTGGAGATGGAGGGTTCTTGTGAATAAAGTGCTGAACCCACCACCACACATCCCAATTCGGGGCAGTCACAGCAAGATGGCAAGAATTGATATAACAGGAAGTGAAGTTACCTGGGCTTGACTAGTTTTAACACCAATCTTCAATTTAAAACTGTACACGTCCTAAAAAAACATAGATACATATCAAGCCAGGGAGCATGATTTCATTTATTTGACATAAACTCGCCTCAAATCGTCAGTGGGTATCAAGCTAATGAATATTATGAATATAAAATGCTGTTAATGATTGCCACTGCCAAGTTTGAAATCTAAAATATATGCACAGTTCATCATTATTATTTTTTCCCTTTTAAAAGAATTTCTTTGATCAAAATTATCAACATATTTTGTGACACATTATCATTGGATTTGTTTTGTCATTTTCTCATACAGTAACATATTTTAATTAACATTATTTTTTCACAGATCTAAATAAGTTACAAGATGCTAAATGAAAAATACATTTAAAATTTGGTATATTTTCATTATTTTAAACAACTTTTATTGACAAATATGTTTCAATCAGATTAAAATCAGAAATTTTCAAAGTATTTTCCTTGAAATGTATATTTTGCAAGAGTCAATAATATGTCGCTATATTTAACCTGGAACTGAGATTTTTGTGAGTTATAACTTTAGAAATAATAATTTGTTGTACTCCTTCTAGGACGGTACATGTACATTGAAGCAACAGGCCAAAACAAGGGAGATACTGCTCGTCTGCTCACTCCCTCTGTAATACCGGAGACGAGGGCTGTCTGTTGGAGATTCTACTATCACATGAACGGAGCTGACATGGGATCACTCACTATAACCGTAAGTATGCAGATTGTTAATGTAATGCACACATTCATTTTAACTTGAGATTTAGTGAAAAGTGAGCACATCTTATTGGAAGGGTTGCCATTAAAGGCTTACTCAGAGATTTCCCGATGAGGGTGCACTAAATTTTCAAACAAAAAATGTTTTTTTTTGCATATTCATAATGCTTGTCCATATACTAATCATTGTGTGAAATAACTAAGATCATATCGAAGTCCTTTATATAGAAAATCACAACTTTGTTACAAAATTCCGGATCCGGAACTTTTGTTATTCACGTGGTATCCTATGGCATTGTTATATACTGTGCATAAATGTTAATTACATGAAAACGGGAAATCCGATTCATCTCTAACTTTGGAATTAAGCATTTTAGGTGAGTATCTTTAGTTCAATGTCTATTTTTAATTGCTACACAAAAAAATCGAAATCACATGTCAGCCTTTAATCTCAGCATGTTTTACTTCTCATTTTCAACCCTACCATTTTAGTATCTTGGTGAGTCAGACATTCTGTGGACTAAACAGGGCTCCCGTGGTGACCACTGGCTCATTGCTAACGTCATTGTGCGCCAGAACTCTCCTTACCGCCTGGTGTTTACGGGTGAAGTAGGCGGCAGTGAATTGGGTGACATTGCTATAGATGATGTCAGTCACCAGCCTGGAGAATGTGATTTGGAAGGTAAAGAAAAGATTATGAAAAGATGGGTTGGTCGGTAGATTTAAATATTGTGAATAACATTTTCTCAGGTATATTAAGTGAACAATGAATAAAGCAGCTGTTGGAATCACAAAATGCACCTTTAACTTCAACTTTTTAAAGGAAATTTACTCATGAATTTGATGAGCCAATTTTGCCAAGATTTGAAATGTGATTAAAAAGTTTGAATATTTGTTGAATATAAATGCTTAATTAAGCCCACATTGCAAAGAGTATATTGCAGTAATAATCATATCATTACATACATTTTAGTCTATCTGTGTGACTGAATCTGAGTGTGTAAGAATGAGTACACACAGACACTCGATAGTTAATTGTCACATTATTCTATCCACTCAGGGGACTGCACTTTCGAGTTGGATGAGTGTACATTTTTCAGTAGCACAGAAGGAGACTTTGAGTGGCTGAGAAGCAAAGGACACACTTCAAGCTCTTACACTGACCTGCAGTGGATCATACCTTGGCACCCCCTGAAGTTAAGTTGTCTGTTGTAAAAGTATTAGACAGGACTTGCAGTGTACATTATCAGTATATGTCAAAGGTCATTGAGAAGAGGTCAGGTTGTCACATTGACAAATTTACAATGCTGCTGAGCTTCTGCACCATTGGATGCTCTTATTTAAGACTTAAGAGGTTCAGGTTGTCACATGACAAATTTACAATGCTGCTGAGCTTCAGCACCATTTGATGCTCTTGTTTAAATGTACATTATTGTAATAGCACTTTCCATTATTGCATACTTCACTTTTTTCCAACAGGCTACTACGTTTTTTATCGAAACCAGCTCACCACAAGTTTCATCGGATAAGGCCTACTTCCTCAGCACAGTCATGGACCCCACTGATGGCATGTGCTTTACGTTCTGGTATCACATGTATGGGGATGCAATTCTGGAGCTGGCCATCTATGTAGGGACCACACTTTGGCAATGATAGGGGATATCAAGTGGTCCATGGCAGGCCACAAGTGCCGATTAATAAGACTGGCTGTATGGCCAGTTTGGCATTGTGTCTGCTGAACAATATCATACGTGGGTGAGAATTGATATCACTATCACTGTTACTATTTTCTCACAGTTAATATTACTATCACTCGCTATGGGCTAGCGCTATTACTATCACGGGGGGGGGGGGGAAGTGTGTTAGTACAGGTGGTATGCCTGATGTTTTCTTGTTTTTGGCTTGGTGCAGAAAATCCTCACTAATAATATCTGGTGGGAGATTCACCACAAGGGGGGGGGGGGGGAAGCTGTCCCCCTTCTGGTTACACCGGCTGACCATCTTTCAATAGAGGAGTATATTTACCAAGGTCAGCTGATAAAAATGGATCACAATCAGTTTGACAAAGCCGACTAAGGGAATGAATGGAGTGTAGTTGAATAGCTTGACAAGTTATAAGAGCATGTGGCTACTGTGTCTCAAAAGGAAGGCATTCAACCATTTTGTTTTTTACCAGCTATGACTTATGGGTCAGAGACTTAGTCCATGACCCAGAAAATCAAGCAAAGATTAAAATTTTGCCAGCATAGTATGAAAGAAGTATGCTTAGGTATCACACCAAACAGGGTAGATGAACAAATATATGGATTGGAAGCATGACTCAAGTGAATGATACCATCATAACATAAAGCAGAAAAAGTGGTCATGGGCAGGTAGGTCACTTGGCTAGAACATTAGATGGTCATTGGACAAAGTTGAGCACAGAATGGATACCAAGAAAATGTTTCAAGATGCCAAGGAAGGTAAAAGAACTATGTGCAATAAAGTCTCCAAATGTGTCCACATGGTCAAAACCCCCCGATTGACCCTCATAGTTTTTAAACTCCAGGAGTTTCAGCCTTGTGTGGACAGGACTATACTTAGAGTGTGTGTGGTGAAATTGTCAGATGAGTTTTAGACCAACCTTACCCGGTGAAATGTCAAAGATTAGACTGTATCAAAATTTAGGGAGTGTGTAACTTAATGAACCACCCATTATATTTTGTTCGATCTCAAGTTCGAGGGTGACAAATCAAATCACTGCACTGTTAGGTTTTCACACCCTAGAAATGCAAACGCGCTGAACCTTGGAATTGCAGCATTTACCCACATGATATTAAAGGCGGCACCTCCGAAAATAACTAGAGCGATGCAGCAGTTGCAATCATAAACGTTACCTCAAACTGGAGAGCCAACAACTATTGTTGTTTTTCATCCCAGATTGTGGAATGGAAGGCCTAGTTTGGGATTCCCTACCAAGGTGATATAGCACTTGAATGATTGAAAAAATGGAGCCAGGGAGACGTGAAGGTAAGGTGTTATTCTTAATTTACAAGTTACTTACTGCCTAAAAAATGTTTGGCCGAATGCGGAAAACATATTAGGGTCGTCAGTCAGTCCAGATTTTTTTCAAGGGAAGCAGCGATTTGCTATCCGAAACATCAAAAAATCTCAAAATTCAATTTTAGTTTTTTGTTACTGGCATGGATGTGCTGACATAACCTGCAAGTGGTTTGGCTTGAACCTGCGTATTAAAGACAAGGCAGTACATTTTATCTGATTCTGTAATTTCTATATGTGCGTACCAACTTGTGTACCCATGACCGTACCCGTTTGACCTCAAACAACAAACATTGTTGGGAAAATCTTTTGTTTTATCTGTACGAAGTAAAATCACAATCAGCTGTTTAGTGTAGATTTAGGGACGTCATCGCTGTATGTCTATGTGCAGGGGAGATATGACAAATGTCCTCAAATACACTATTTGGTGTTTTTGTTTTTTCTACATTTAACGCAGGTATCTGTAATTTGTCACACTTATCCCCGATTTATAAATGCATTTCCACATTTTTGCATTTCCCCACATTTTTTTCGATTCTCCGTCGCATAATCGCTGCTACTCCCTTTAACTTCACAATTTTACTCTAAAATAACTACAAACAGCTACTATTTAAATTTTTATTGACATAATAGCACGGATCTTTTATTTTTCTTGCAAGTGTGTTTTGTTGTCTGCTTTTGATGTTTTTTTTTTTTTGTCTTTCTGGTTAGGTTTTTTTAATAGTAAATGAAAATCATGCGTCAGTCCGCAGAATTTGTTTTTAATTTTGTGCTATTAACATAAACCATTTCTTTCCATACAAATTCAACATTTCCATATTGCAGATTTTTAATAAACCGTCATGATGGATAACTAAAGCAACCTCCTCCTCTGGTATTTTGTTACAGTAACAAAAACCCACCAAAGCCACCTCCCAAAACTGTCATGCTACTGGGAGGTCCAAACGGCAAATGCGGTTGGATCCAAGCCATCGCGATGAATTTGATTGGCGGAGAGATATTGGCGGAACACCTTCCGTCAATACAGTCTGTCTTTGATCACACTAGGGCACATGTAGGTAATAATATGTATTAAATATTTGTCAAGTTTGCATATGTATTGTCACCTTATCAACATTACCATTCTCTCTACTCTTCTTGCAATACTACTACTTCTACCTGAGCACGGTGATAGGACATGATGAGGGTTATTGCTGTATAAATTTTTTGACAGATTCCTGAATATTAAGAGCTCATTTGCATATTTTGAAGGAAAAACATTGATCCACTTTGCAGCAAACCGATCAGTCAATGAACTTCTAAGTTGTCTACCTTGAAAGAATGAAATCATGTGCTGTATACTTTTGGACAGGTTATGATATTATGAGCTCATTTTTGCATATTTTGAAGCAAGCATTAATCCATCGACGGACTAAACCCGATTAGTCAATGAACTTCTAAGGTGTCACGGTGATAGAGCATGATGAGGTCATCCGTGCTGTATACTTTTGGATGGGTTATGAATATTTATGATCTCATTTGCATTTTTCAAATAAAAGGTGGTAAAACCATAGTTGTGGGGGGGCATCTAATTATTACTTCTACATAATTCTTGTTGTTATTTTATCAAGCATGTTTTTTTCAGAGATGTAAACTTTTGGGCTGGAAGTTTCTGGTATTTCCGGATTTTTGCCATAACTAAAAAAAATTCCGGAAATGGTTAAAAAAAAAAATTAAAACCACATTTTTTTTTTTCATTAAAACCATAAAAAAAATAAAAAAAATAAAAAAAATAAAAAAAATAAAAGTTTTAAGTACCAATTTATTTTAGAGAAGGGGCTTGTACCCGAAATCGTGTAAGAACATTTGTTCCCCGGAGCTTCTCCGGATACTACGCTAAATTGGGCATCCCGCCGGTGCTTCAAATTTTGGATTTTCCAGGAATGGGAACTACTCCTACTCCCTTACTCCCCGTTAACAAGCTCTGAACTTTCCAAAATCATTGGAGCTGAAGGATTCTGGAGGATTACAACTCGCTGTCCCCTGTCCCCTGTCCATATACTTTTTTTAAATATTTTAAATATGACTAATGGATGAGGTCATATATGGGCCATTGGGAACACCCATGACTGGTTCGCATCAACGCGCCCAAATTGGTTTGTGGATTGCAGTCTGTATTGCTGTAATCTATTTTGATTTATTTGATAGGCTGCTATATTGAAAGAGTCTTGGCTGCCGTTGTGTGGGATGACTTCATTTGAAATATACACCCCCCTCCCCTCTGTTGAAGATAGGGGTAGAGTCTTACAGGGAGTATATATTCCAAATGGAAGAGCTGATTGGATTCCTGCATTTGAAATCCACACTCTCTGTTCAAGATTAGGTAAAAAGCTCACACAAGGGTATATGGATTTCAAAAGGAATCCCTCAAAGTGGTAATTTTTGCACGTAATTTGTCGCGCTTCTGCAATTTTTAGCATTTTGACTCGTTTAAATTTGCTTTTTTCAGCTACCCTACATAGATTTACATACAAAATAAATATTTTTGCATGTTCTTAATTTCGCACTTGCTCAGAAATGTGCGAAAAGCACGAAAATTAATGTTGCACGAATATTTCCCCTTCTAGAGTAGCTCATTATAACCATCTTGCACTAACATAACAATTCCATTGTTTTCTTTGCACTTATATTTCAGCAACCGGTGTCTACATGTACATAGAAGCTTCTAGCCCCCAGACACAAGGAGACAGGGCACAATTATTATCCCCGCTTCAGCCTCCTACAAGTTCCACCGGAGCCTGCATGGAATTCTGGTACCACATGTTTGGCACAACCGTTGGTGAGCTCAGGATCTATCTACATCAGGAGGATACGGACACCTTGGAGTGGCGACAGTTCCACAATGCCGGCAATAAGTGGCTGTATGCTCAGCGGCATATTGTCAGCACTGATAAAGAGTTTCAGGTAGGTGCAATTATAATTAGAATTTGATTAGTAAAAAAATGTTGAGTACCTGTCAAAATGGTTTAAAAATTGTGACCAACCGGACCCCAATGGAGGGTTCAACTTTCTGTAGATTAATGTACTTTTCACAGCAAATTCTGACACTTTCAAACTTTTTTTGAAACATTGCTGAATGGACCTGATTTTTTTAAAGAAAAAAATTGTGGACTTTGAGTTCATGTTAAAACTTTTCCTGTTATATCTTTTGTGGATCCCAATTTATTTTTAAATAAGAATCAAATCCTTGTGTTTGGGTAATTGTATGATGTGTTCATGCACATCCTTGCAAACAATATGAAATTATCTGTCATACGAACTGGGCAAAGAAACAAATTTAGTGCAAATGATGCTTTCCAATATCTATGGAATCTTTTTCAAAGACCACTTAACACAAATATGTATAAAAAGGTTAGAGTCTTGTAGGGCTGTCTTTGATACACACTTTATGTCGACATTCAGGTTTGCCATAAGCCATATTGCAACATGTCGCCATATTTTCTCCTGAATCGACACGTGAATCAATCTGCTATCCCAATTATATGTACACGCGTTAGATTTTTTTAATAATACAAGACCTAACAATTAACTGAGGTCGATTGGCAAGCAACATGAGAAGTGATGTTGGAGATTAACTCATCTAATACATTATCTTATTTCAGCTTATCTTTGAAGGTGTGGTTGGCAGTAGTTGGGAAGGCGACATAGCCATTGATGATCTGGTATATGTGGCAGGACCCTGTCCACCGTTTCACGTATGTAATAACCTTGATATCAATAAATGTAAAAGTTAAAAGCAAGTTCTAATTATAAATGCGTGCTATGGTAAATGTATATTGAAGTGGATATTGATTATTACAGGATGGCACGTGAATTTGTTTGTAAAAACATTTTTTAATAAAGTGGAAAATGAGGATGTAAAAAGTGCATTTTTTCAATTATCTTTTTGTTAGTGAATTTTTTGTACTTTTGAGAATGACCTGTGCAGGGGTGAAAGAGACCACGCCTGCATGACTTTGATGAAAGCGGTTATTCTAACTTCCAACCTCCTCTCACCACACCACCATATGGACCACTCAACTGGACACTGGTATGTATAGGTAGTTGTACAAATATTAGATTTCTGAATTTCCAAAGGAGACAATTTTCCAACCTTCTGGATCTTATTTTGTATCTTAAGGGGCCGTTATTGTGATCACAGCTTTGTCCCCTGACTGCCCTCCAAAAAGTTGAGGATTTTTTGTGTATATAATGTTGGCCTAATAATATACTGTGCCTTATCTTACATGCAGACTCAGTTTTCATTGAGGAAATAGAATTTTGTAATTATGTCCATAAACGGACAGAAAAGACACACAGTGGCCATAGGGCATAATTTTGAGAAACATTTAGTGAAAAAAAATTGAGGGGCATTTATTGGGGGGGAGTGTTGTTACAGACAATATGGTGTTTTAAAATAATATATTTAAGACAAATATAGTTATTTCAGCTTCATTCCTATAGATAAGAAAAAATGCATCATAATCATTCAATTGCAGGCTAGGGTACATGATGTTTGCACCATCTTCCCTCGGTTGCAATCTGGGGACCAAAGCCATCTTCTACAGTGACCTATCCTGGCTCCTCCAACGGATACTGCATCAGATTCTGGTACTTCCTCTACTATGATAATCGGTAGGTTTCCTTGGCGGTTAAAATCCGGTCGATGAAAACTATGGAGACCCCATCTTGGATGAAGAAAGGTAACCAGGGTAACCATGTGGCGCTATGGCATCCTTCTTGTTCAGGCTGACCATTGAATTTGAGGTAAGTGGATTTTGTGAATGCCAATGATACTCGATTGGACTCGGATTGCCTTTTTCATTAGCCTTAGTAATACCGGTTTAAAATACTCAATTAGAGTTCTGTGTTCGCAATGTTGTTATTTTAAGTTTAATTTTTACATTTAAATTTTTACTTTTTTTGGTAAATAATATTTAAAAAAAGTTCTGTTAGACCAAGACAAAACAAGTTGGCGCACTTGAAATTGTTTTTTTTTTAATTTTCCGAAAAGAATGGAAAATTTGGGCACGAAGCGGCCCTAAAATTTGAAAAGTGGGGGGAGAAATGCAAATAATAAAACAAAATCCAAAATTAAAAAAAAAAAAATTTTCTAAAAACAATTTTCTAAAAACAAAACAAAATTATAATTGCATCTTTCACATTTCATCTGAGACAAACTGTTGTTTTTTTTTGCCTTGAAGTGTTGAATAGTATTGCACAAAATAGGTTTTTTTTTAGTATGAAACCATGTTCCATACAATTAATTGGTAGTTATCTTAAAATTTCTTCAGTTGATAGGCTGAACATAGGTGATATATTAACTTGAAAGAAAACAGTTTGTATGTACAAGAGACAGAAAAACATGGACCAATGTACATAGGGTGCCTTTTCAAATGTATATACCCAAATGCGTAAATAAATTGGTTAAAATTAAATTCCAATTTATAAGTTAACAATAGGGCCAAATTGTTGCCTGATTGCAATCTATAGCCCCTTTAATTTATGACAGTGGGTGCTATGTCTAGTGTGTAAACTGCACTTCAGAGGACTTAATTCGCGTGTATGAATGCAAGATGGTCGTAAGTGCAATAGCTGCCATTTGTCTTGGTCACTGTCTCTTGCAATAATTCTTCAGGTGACTGTCACACCTGAAGAACCCATTCAAGAGTTCATGACTCAAAAAAAATTGAGGTATTCTAATAAATGACAGTGATAGGAATCACATGGCAGCTATTGCACTTATCATTTGCTTGACTCCACATGGCGATCTGTGGCACTGCTGTAGAGGAAATTGTAAACTGGTACAAAGTTATGCAATTGAATAGATACAGAATCATTACACTGAACTGATTTCCTTTACACAATGTTGACTGAAATATATGCATTTTCGCTTCTGATGAATGAAATGCCCCCAAAATAACATTTTCAGCACCCCTAAAAGAGAAAATGACTCGACCAGTGACCCCAGGTCACACCCTGTCGACATGACTCTCCTCATTTTCCGTTTTGGGGGCCACCTTACCAAACGGATGCGTGTACATCGCGGCTCTGCTATTAGCAAGCCAATTTCTTAGTTTTTGAACTGGACTGTTTGTCCGTCTCAAACGGAATACTGCTACTACTACCATACTATCTGGATCTATTCACTGGATGATATCCTGGATTATAACGCTCTATTTGGACTGAATAAACGCGACTTTTAACGCCCGTCGGAGAGCTCTTATTGTGTAATCCTTTTTTGGCCGCCGATGCGGTCATGTAATCTGTGTAGCGGGAAAACAGGTAAACAAGGCAGGGCCCTTTTCGCGCCGCACGTGTTGGCGTGCTTTGGATGCCTTACTTCTTGTGAGCCTGTTTTCGGTTTTTTTGTAGTTGTCATACACTTTTCAATAGAAACACAGTCTATTGGTAGTGTGTCATTATTTTATTCTTATGCTTGTTGTATTTTAATAAAATATTTGAAAACTGCTCCGGAAAAATCTTTACCGTGTGTGTTACTTTGGTTACCCACCTGCGACGTATCTTTGTCTGCGCGTTGGCGGGCCGGGTCTAACCGCGGCTCGCCTTTGGGTTTTTCTTCTTGTTCGTTTCGTTTCGACACGCCGCACATCGGGCTCGCTTCACCCCGCGCCGCCCCCCGTGACCCTCTTTCCTCCGTGCGGTCATTACGGGTCTCGCTTCCGCTGTTGCTCCGTTGGTGCTCGTTTGCGGTGGCCTTTAGTTTTTCGATGGTTCTCCATTGACACTGTTTCCCTGTCTTATGGTTTTCGCTAAGGAAGGGGGGGTGTGTTTCGTGCTCCCGTCCGAAGGTTCTTCCAAGGCGCCCCACTGCTTTGTAGCACCTAAAGATGTTTGTAGCTTCGGCTACTTCATGGCTTGTAGTACTGGCGTTTCTCATCTCGGGAGTCCGCCGTCTACCTCGCTACCGATTACTCAGTTTCAGTTTCAAGTTTATTCAGCATACATATATCTAACTTGACAGAAATGTCTAATACAGTTCTTTATAAAATTCATAAGTCTAATTGTAGACTGTACTTACGAGAAGCAGGTGAGGGATATTAAATGCTAGGACCAGTATTGACAACCCCGATAGGGCTTTATGGTTATTGCTGGCCCTGGAAAACATAACAAGTAAACTATTCTCATTATTACAATAATTATACAAGTGAGGGTATATCGACTATTACATAGGTAAATAATACATAACAAAAAAAAAAGAACAACAAACAAAAACAACAATTATCTAAGCTAACAAACACTTAACGGGAATACGGGAAGCGGGAGTTTGGTCAAGAAGGGCTGACTCTGCACCTGTCTTGGCTGAGGTATGTACTTAATACTTCATATGAGAGGACAGAGATAGAAGAGGTAAGGTGAGAAAAGTAAGGATCGAGATAGAAATAGGATGAAGAAAAGGTGAGAGACAGAAATAAAGGGACTTGGGGAGAAATTTAAAAAGAAGTTGTCTGGTTGATGAAATGTTTTTTTTTTTTCAGTTGAGGCTATAAAAGTATTTTTGTTTGTAATTGTGTGATGGATGTCTGGAAGATCATTCCAAAGTATTGCGCCGTGATACTGAATAATGTACTTTTCAGAGGAAGATTTTGGATACCAGGGGAAAATGAAGTTTGTCGGCTTGGTCCTGGTGTATAGCTGTGGATTTGTCGGTTTGTGGTAAGAAATTGCTGAGTTCGGAGCTAAATGATTGTTGTGATAGTCAAACATTAAGAGCGCTGTTTGAAGTTGGTTGATGTGTTTTCGAATATGTTTTAGTGAGTGAAATAATGGTAAGGTGTGAGTTCTGGGGGGGTGGGTTTGTGATAGTGCGAAATGGCCCCTTTCTTCTTCGCGTGATGTTTAGTTTGGTGAGTCGTGAATGATAGTTGGAGCCCCAGAATGATGTTACAGTAGCTCAGGTATGGGAGACATAAGTGTGTTGTAAAGTGATTTTAAGGTGTAGTCTGAAGGTGGTGTTTTAACTCTGTGATTGTACCAATTGCGAGAGACGCTTTGGTAGTGACAGAGTTGATATGTTTCGTTCCAATGTTAGTTTGTCGTTGATTGTGATGCCGAGAATTTGGTTGAGTCGTAACCTGGGAATTGTCTGGGTTTTAATATATTGTTTAATGTTTGATTGTGAGTAGTGTTGTGTGTAGAGAAAAGCATGTCGTTAGTTTTTAAGACATTGATAGAAAGTTTGTTTAGACCCGAAACCAGTCCGTGATTTTTGCGAGTTCATGATTCATGTGTTAAAAAAGTGCATCAATGTTAGGGTTGAAAGAAAAATGTTTGTGTCATCTACAAATAAATTAGTTTAACGGGATTTTGGAGATTTTGGTGATGTCATTCCATGTAATGATGAAGAGTAGGGGTCAAAGGATTGAGCCTTGTGGGAAGCCAACTGTGATAGGTTTTGATGGATGATTCTGTGTAATGTCCGTCCCGACTGATGTGGCGGTTGTTTTTAGGTAACTCCCTGGACCACTCCAATGCTACTCCACGGACACCGTAATGAATAAATCTTGTGAAGAACCCTATTGTTGGTCAATGGTGTCGAAAGCCTGGGAGAGATCCAGGAATACCCCATGGTTTGGATTTAGTTTTTTATGCAAGGTTAAGGTTGGATGTTAGTTCAAGCAGTGCCATGTAAGTCGAGGCGTTTGGGCCTAACACCGTTATTTTTCATCGACAAGACTGTTGGTGCTTTGTTGAGAATGTAGACAGACGTGTGGTACATGACTTTTCAAGTAGTGGTTTGAAAAAGAGGGAAGAACAGAAATGGTCCTTTAATTTGCAATGTTATGGTGCATCTTTTTTTTTGTAAAAGGAATGACTTTGGCTGATTGGAGGTGGTCTGGGAATTTTCCGTGAGAAGTGGATTGGTTAAATACGTGCATCAGAGGCAAAATGATGTTTCATATGATTTGTTAGCAATCCCAGGATCTATCTAGTCGGTACCCGCACTTTTATCAGGTTTTAACAGGTGGCGAAGTTTGTGCATTTCTCAACAGTAACTGATTTTAGGAAAATTGAGGTGAATTGTTTTCTTTGGAAGGGTGTTTGTTACAATGGGTTGTTTGGAAGGTGGAATTTTGTTAGCTAAGCTTTCTGCCCCAAGGTTTGGGGTGAAGTGGTTGTTGAATGCGTTAGCTATATCAAATATCAAGCCTGGTCAGTTATCTTCTTATTCTTATGAGTGAAAGGTCAGGGATTTGTTTAGTGGGATACCTTCCTAACCTAAAAATGTTGTTGAGGAAATGTCCCAGGTTTTTGGTGAGATCGATTTTTGGAGTTCTTGAATTGTTCTG